>SMLS01074564.1:0-36637 GCA_004785975.1 Popillia japonica | reverse complement strand
AAAAAAATGGAGTTGGCAGTATTGATTATTTGAAGTGACATTTTATTTAAAATTATCAAATTCAGAAAATTCGATACAAAATTAAAACCTGTACAACATGAATTCTGATAATGATGAAATAGAATGTACACGCCCTGAAATTCGGGCAGCTGCCAATACTGCAGTGGATAATTTATTACCCATAAAATTATTTGGGTTAGGGATTTATGATTGTAAAATGTCACTAAATTAATCAAGTTACAGTAAGTACCAACTTTTCTTCACGCACTTGTGCTTAAAGTGGCTTTTTAGTATGCATGCATCATAAACCAATCAAAACACACCCATAAGCGTGCATAATCGGGCCTTTATCGCACGGCGTGCGTATAAAGGTTGCTTGGTAACAGCCAATCCAAAGCGTTTAATAGTCCAGTGAAATGTCGGGAAATGTCAAATGACATATAGGTACATGTCACTCGATAATATGTATTGGAATTATTGATTATTGATTTGAATTATTATTTGGACTTTGCAGGTATTAAAACTTAATTCAGCTTCAGCAGCTAGTTTTTGAATTATGCACTAGTGTCATAATATACTATTAAAGCACTCGTAACGTTACTCGTGCTTTAAAAGCTTGATTATGCACTAGTGTCATAATATACTATTTCCCGCACGCAAATCGAATCGTGAAATGACATGTTGTGATAAGCGAGTACCAAAAAGGAGTTATTGCCTCCTTGCCTTGGCAACTGCAGCAATATACATACCTACTTAAAAAATACCTATTTTTGACAGCTGTCAAACTGCGAAAATAGTTTTTTTACATTCCATATAACGATTGCGTCTTTAAACATGAATCCTAATTTTGAGACACTTAAGTGCTTATCTGACACGAGATTAGAACACACATAGAAGAAACCGAACTGGTTCTAAATTTAATTAGAAAGCTTTAAATCGAATTGAACCCTATTCACCTTTCAAATATGTTCAGAATTTTCAGATCTCATTGGCGTTTCGTATATAAATGGCACTGGAACTAGATAATAATAAGCAAGTTGTAGACCTTTTCTCCCAAATAATTAAAACAACGAAATTCTAGCTTCTCATGTTCTTTCATGAAAAAAGAGGTTTTTGAACCATTTTACAATACTATTTGATTAAA
Organism: Popillia japonica; assembly: GCA_004785975.1. NCBI lineage: Eukaryota > Metazoa > Arthropoda > Insecta > Coleoptera > Scarabaeidae > Popillia > Popillia japonica. The sequence goes on along the minus strand of SMLS01074564.1, from coordinate 35,493 downwards.
AAATTACAGGTTACGGAGACCGCTTATCACATTTTTCACTTTATTTTTCCCTTGCATCTTAAATTAAGAGAAAAATGTATTTCCTTTAAAAAGTCCAGGATTATTACAAAATTTGTAACCTATTTTCATAATGATATAAGTTAAACTTTCATTAGCTGATATAAACATTTGAGAAGGCCGCCATGAATAAGTATACTACAAAATAAACCTGAAATGAAATATATTAGTGGAGTGTACATTTCATAAATAATAGTACGGATATGTTGGCCTACACGTCCGTCCCTGATGAGGCAATTAAATTTTGTTTATACAAAACGTGTCACATAGTAAGTAGTCTAATCATTATTTAACATCCACAAGCTCTCATTAGTAAAATACATCATACCATTCCGTATATAAACGATATTAGCGACAATATTAAAAACGAATTTAAAATATCAGATATAAACGTTACATTTACACCTAACAATAATTGACAATTATTTACAAATTTAAAAACTAAGATTAAAAAAGAATTAGATAATGTCGTTTATAAATTAGCTTGTAGACTAATAAATGTTAGATAAGTCAAACCAAACAATGTTTAAAAAAGAATGTCCATGAAATCATCTAAACACATCTAAACTGTTTCGTTTAACGACTCTTGTAACGAACTACAGTGTTCGTCGCAAGAGAAACAATTTTTAGAATTAATTTCCGTTTATATTTTTTGCCCGAGTTAATTTAATTTATTAATTATTTATTTAATTGTTCTCTTGCACTTATAAATAGGTACATGTAAATACTTTTGAACTAACCTGTATATGTCCAGTATTGATGTGCTGTGTATGTTTTAACCATGTTTTTGCTCGTGATGTCATGCCACAAAAAGGTACTGGCCAAGGTATATAAAGGCCGCGTTTTAATGTTAAATTACACTTGCTTTCCAGCTCTCTTCCCTTTCCTACCTGACTGCCGGAGCCGATTGAGTTGGCCAGCAGATCCTGACCGTTGGATGAGCCGAAGCTTTGTTGGCCCCAAATGTTCTGTGGTGCGTGTCGAGTTTTCGTTGGCCACTGCAGAACCATCTAGATCTTGACCGTTGGGTGAGCCGAAGCTTTGTTGGCCCCAAGTGCTTTGCGGTGCGTGCCGAGTTTTCGTTGGCCACTGCAGAACCATCACCGTTCCGTTCGTAGGGCGTGTCGAGCTTACGTTGGCCCCTGCGTTTTTCTCCTCCGGTGTGGTGTCGAGACTAGACCCTCACATGCACACCGTTAGCTTGCATATAACTACCAACATAATTGATGTTTAACCGATCAATTTTTAACTATTTATAGGAATTTTACCTGGATACCTGCCTTGTACCTTACGTGAGCATCAGTTGTAGCTTTTTTCATTATTATTATTGTATATAGAGACATCATACCGTTTTGTAAATATATCTGCTGCTCCAGAATTCCGTGTAGTAAACCACCTGTTTTGTTGCTCATGTAATTTGTATATATTTCATTATATTGCTATCACCTGTGCACGAACAAGAATTTCTCTTTTTTTGCCTCCAGTATTGTTGTATAAACCACTTGTTTTGCTATTCTTGCATTCTGTGGACATTTTGTTTAATTTCTATCACCTGTATATGTAAAAACATTATTTTATTTTGGACCTGTAAATAAATGTACATATATAAGTATTTGAACCCTACCTGTTTTATTTCTTCATACTACCCCCAGGTTAAAATTCGTTAATTTTGCAAACGGGCGTAACCTGTATTTATTATTAACCTTTACGTCAATAACATCGTGGTGTCAAATGACAGACTCAGCGCAGTACGCCATCTAGTGAGCTCCGTCGCAATCTAGTTAGAGTTGGACGCGATACACAGTGGTTGAAGTTCTACACGCGTGTTGTTTAATACTGTCACTGTTACTGGGTTTTCGTTTAACCAATTATCTATGTATATTCCCGGAATCCCGAAAGTACCATTGCAAAAAATTAACTAGAGCACTATGCGGAATATCAGAACACACTGGAATCAGTGGCAATAAGCAAGCTAATCTATTAGCAAAGAAGGCCACCACAACATTGTCATAGAACCGTTTTGCGGAATAGGAAATACAACCTATGAAGGAGAACTCAAGGATAGGGAGCAGAAACTTAGAGCATCCTTATGGGAAAATCTAGCTGGTCTGAGACATTCCAAGGAATAGGACTAAGTAGGAACAAACTACCTGTGCTTGAGGGGTGCTCTGTTACCGAAGTGTATGGCTATTGCAGCAAGTCATGCCAGTTATTTGGTAAAGCAGCTGTTACAGTTTATTAAGGCTCTTAGACTGGACGGGGAGCTATAGCTGTCGGTAAATTCCAACAATTTATAGCTCATGTAAGGGGTTGAATAGATCTTCGGGTCGCAGTCCTACATCATCCTCAACTCAAATTCTCATTCTAATCCGAGATTATGAATCACAATTTTTTTAAGTACTTAGCAATTATAGTACAAAACAATATTAAAAAAAATCATGAGAGATTTATGTGTAATCAAGCTTTCTTGCAATTGTGTCTTGCAATAAAATATATGATCGAAAACTATTATTTATTTTCACTTTAGTTTATTAAACGAGTGTACTAAGAGGTTTTAATATTTATGAATATAATGTATATTTTGTAACATCAACATTCCAAGTAGACAAATATGAATTATATTAGTGCAATAATTATAAAGATAATTAATGTTATCTGTTATAGGAATATCTATGTTATTATAAGGAACTTACTTTACTTATACACTAAGCTGAGAAGTAGGGGTTATTCAAGTGCATTGTAACATTAATGCTGCATGGAAGAAATAATATAAGGTAATTGGTGCAATAAGTTTTAAAGGAAGAAAAAAATCTAAATATAAAGGGTCAAATGGTTAGTTTAGTAGGGAAACTGTACGTTTTATCAATATTTGTTTTAATTAATAACGGAGCCATATTATTGATTTTAGGTATACTTGTATTTAAAGTTCAGCAGTATAAAATATTAATGTATTATAAATAGCCAGTACAGTCAATCCTCAGTAACATTATTGATTTTAATATCACGCAGTACACGCAGCAAAATCAATATAAATGTTTATAGGGTGTTGTTAAATATCGCATGTTAAATACACATATTTTACTTGAATACTATGCGTTTGCCTATTAAAAGTTACATATGTTTCCACGGGTATCATTAATGGATTGATTCATATATTGTAATACTATTTTGGGTAACAGCCTATGATTTCCACAAATAAACGCTTTTTTTTGAAATTGAATGTAGATGCAAAATTCTTATTGCTTTAATTCTAACCTTTACTACAAAACTTTAATGCTAGTTTTGTAAATAAAACATATTTATATCTAAGGAAGAAAATATGTACTCGCCTAATTGGAAAATGTTTCAATCCTAGAAATGGCTTTATAATATCTTGAAGTGTAAAGTAAATTATTATAACTTTTTAACAAATTAAGTTAATAACAAAAAATAAATGGTATCTAATTAATGATGTCCAAAATCAGTTAGGGTAATTTCGCAATACTACCTCCATTTTGTTGCTGTAAGATTACCAACCTTTCCTCCAAATTCTATACAGCATTCTGTACGATTTATGGTTGAATTGAACCAATTTGCTCTGTAGTATTGTCTTCTAATTCTTATGGCTTTCTTGATCGTCTTCTACAACATTAAACCTTTGAAATAACCGTATATCTAGTGATTTGCTGGACCAAGATCAGGTAATTGGTGGCCATAAATTTGCGAAATATCTACTTAACATATAATTTTGAAAAACGTTGGTTAAGAATTCTTTTATTGGTCGGAAAATATGCGGAGGTTATCCATCCCGCATAGAAATAATGTTTTCAATTCCGTAGTACTCTTTGTGCAGCTGTGGAATAACATAATCTCTTAATATTTTGCAAGTATCGTTCACCGTTCACAGTTACCCATACGGCTTCTCCACTCTGTATTTCCTCGTAGAAAAACGGACCGATGATAAAATCAGCTGTAAAACCGCACCAAACGGTGAGAGTTTTATCACGAAGACCTTCCTGAACGATTTGTTGTAAATTCTCTGCAGACCAGATTCTACAGTTTTGAATATTAACTCCACCATTCAGAGCAAAGTGTGCCTCACGTGTATATAAATTCAGGATAACCCTTAGGGTTCAATTTTTATCTGAACCACCATTCGAAAAAAACATCATACGTAGTAGTCAAATCTGCCTTCTTTAATTCAAACTTTCAGTTTATACACATATGTACATGCATTTTTTCTCATTTCTCATTTTTTTTCCCATAGATACAGTAAAATCCCATTCCTTAAGCAATTAGATTTCGTTTATTTTTTGTTATTAATTTAATTTGTTAAAAAGTTATAATAATTTAAAATATATCACTTACCTTTGATAACCGTGTGGATTAGTCATAAGTTATAATATTCCTACTTACATCACTATAAGATAGCCTGTTGAACTCTTCACAGTACTAATATACATACATATGTATGTGTATTGCAATGTAGTTAATGCTGTACAATTGGCATTACATTTCGAATGTATCTGCCAAAGCAAATATTTATTGAATCCACTTTGATATGAATATTTATCATGTATATCTTTATGACAATTTTATCATGTTACATTTCAATAGAACATAAAGTCAACAATCAGTGTAAACTAATTTAGAAGACAAGCATATAAAACAATAGTTTAAACTGAATAAAATGTACAATCTGCTTTGAGAGTAATGACTTGTACTACGCTAGAAAATGCACGCAAGTGTATATATAGTATGTCCCAAAAAGTTTTATACAAATGGAGAAAAAGGTTAGGTATCTTACACTTTACAAAAAAAATATATTCTTGATAAAATGCTCTGCATAACTTATAGATCCATAATTAAGTACAGATTTCTTAAAATATTGGTTGGAATACAGTAGATGTTTGCAGTGAGAGTAAACTACGTTCAAACTGTAGTGGAGAGCAAAATGTTAATTGAAATTGTTATTTGGTAGTAAACGATTACTTTGGTATACTCTGGCGGTAGTCTAGAAGAGTAATGTCCGGCAACCTTGGAGGCCAAAGAAACTCCGTGTACCTCCCGATCAATTTACCGTTAAAAGTGTAGAGGAGAAAATCCCGAAGTGTTCTGTTACAGTAACATGGTCCTCCATTCAGTTGGTACCACATCTTTCTTCGTTCAGTTAGTGATAATTCATCAAGAAACTCAGATACCTGATTACTTAAAAACTGTAGGTATATTTCTCCATTCATGGTATTTCCAAAAAAGAATTCCTTGTAAAAGCCACACCATAAACTAATTTTAAATGAATATTGGTATCTGGTTTGGACATGGAAATTGGGATTAACATCGGTCCACTCTCGACAATTTTGCGAACTTACTGTATCATTAGACGTAAACGTTGCTTCGTGAAACAACAGTACTTGTGTCATAAATCTGTTATCTTCCAATTCTCCTGGCATACAAGTACAAAATTCGAACCTTCGTTGAACATCTCGTTCTTTTAACATAACAATGCAACATTTCACATTTTTTGACAGTTATTAGATATTCCAAAGCGCTCTATCAAGAATGTGTGTAAAAAACACAAAATCAAGCGCTTATTATAAATGGAATCCTACTGCGCATGAATCTAATGATTGCTGATGTGTTTATTGAAATATCTTTTAATTCTTATCTATGGGTATAATTTTTTGCTACTCAATAACAACTTCAATTAATATTTTGCTCTCCACTACAGTTTGCACATTTCTCACTCCGAATCATGATTTTGATTTTCACTGTATTCCATACAATGTTTAAAGATTTTGTACTTAATTATGGATCTACAAGTCATGCGGAGAAAGAATAGTTTTTCCGTTTAACGTAAGATAAACCTTTTCTCCATTTGCATAAAACTTTTTGGGACACACTGTATAATAGTGTTATAATTATTAATTATATGAGAAGATGTTTTGTAACAATGTGTAATATATGCTATTTTTGTCCTGCATTATTAATTAAGACTGAGACGAAAAGAATACTAGCTTCACTACTATATAATCAAACAATGTAGTTTGTTAAATCTTTATTGAGAAATTGTAAAGCAGTGTCACTTTTCTAAAAGACTTCAAATGTTTGTAAAACTTTATAAGCTTCATTGCGTTTACATCTTAGTGAAAGTGACATATTTTGTCTCTTGACAGTTTTGCTAATTACAGTAATATGTACTATCGAGGGCAAAAGAAATGACTCAGACTTAACACGATTCTATTTATAGTGAAACAAATTGTTTCTGAGACCTTATTAAGAAACGATTTGAATGAAATAGCATTTTAAAGAAATTTATATTTTCTAATATTTAGGTAATCGCAAAATAATGAATTTAGTTATAATTTATTAAAACATATGTAGGTTTAATATATGTATTTTTCTGACTCTTAAGTGCTTATCTATTTTCCAGATATTTTTCTGCTTTTAGGTTAATTCAAATACTAGTAATTCGATTAAAGATCAATTTATTCCATAGCCTTTATAATTTATTAGGTTTTCGTCAGCGGAAGAAATTGACATTTAATTAATATCAAATAATTATAATCTATTTTTGCCTTTACTACTACATATTTCCATTTTTGTAATTGGATATTATATTTATTAACTTGTTCCGCAATTTCTTTTGTGTATGTGATTCTACTGAATTTTGAATAATATACTCTACATTACAAATTAATTCGTCTAATGGAATCTTATTATTATCTACTAAAAATTTCGGGCCTAAAGTTATATAATTAGAAGAAGATTACAAGGGTACTAAAGGAATGGGGTATTCATAATAGATCAATAGGTCGCAGTGCGGTGAGGTTATAGAGCCTGCAAGACTCTTCTTTTACAATACAAAAAAATATATAACTTATAATATAATAGATTACACAACACACAAATTAGAGAGTTTCCAAGTATTTCAGGATCGATTAGTTTTTGTGTATTAAATTACTACTACTACTACTTCGGCACCAAGAGATCCAGTGAATATTTGTGTATTAAATTATAATGAATTTAGTTCAGAAGTGTTAATTGTTATGTTATATGTGTAACAATACTATTACCCCCTTTATTATCTTTAAAATTACGTATGTAAGTGCAGTAAATAGTGAAACGGTTAAAACTTCTTAAGAAATCTAATGGTATAAATGTTATAATTGTACATCTTTAAGACATATTTTATAGTTTGTCTTGTTTCAATTAAAACATTAAGCGAATGCTAAGAAAATAATATTAAAGTTTCCAATTTTATAATTTTTGTAATTATTGTAACTAATATTTTGCACGATAAAATGATGACTAATTTATCATAAACTTTTTTTCTTTTATTAATTTAGCTACATTCTACCTGAATTCAGTATCATCATATTTATTTCCAATATATTCACAATTTGCTTGGCTTAAATTCTTTTAAACGCTCGCTACCCTTTGGCCTGCGGCTATACGGCTGATTAGAGTTGTCCAGTTATGTTTACGTCAATAACGATTCAGAACGGAAAGCCTACAATATACGCGTTTTATTGCAGTTTGATGCATTACTTTTGCCCTCGATAATACATACATACATACATATATAGGTGATGATGTATTGCTACTTAATTTTATTTACAGCTGGGCAATTAGTCCGATTCCCGTTTAAAAAATCCAGGATGTTGGAACGCCTCAGATCAGGTAATTCTCTGTCTTCAATTTCATGTGCCTCTAGGTGCAAGGTTGTTGAGTTGCACAGTGCAGAGCAGTTTGACAGTAGATAGACGGATGTTGCTTTCTTACAATATCTACATTCGGCTTCCTTCGTTATTCCAAGTTTACAGTGGTTTGACATGATTCCTATCACTATACGAATATTGGATTTACTAAGATTAATGCATTCTAAAGATCTCGTTTGGTTGTATGTTTCGAGAAGAGTTTTACCTCGCCCCATACCGTGGAGATTCTTCTAGTATTTGGGTTTTATCTTCGCCACAAAACGTCATAACCGAATAATTTATTGATTGCATTTGAAAATAGTGTTCAATATTCATAGCTTACCAAATCTTTATAACAAGGAAAAAAAGTGAAATTACATCGTGAAATACGCTACGTCTGGTATACTGAATAAAACTTTAAAGGAAAGGGAAAAATCCGATAGTTTCCGTGCATATGTAACAGTGTTTATGCACACACTTAAAACCGGATAAATCACGGCGGCGAAGCTCAGTAGGCCGTGTACACAGCCGCCTGCCCTATTATGCAAAATAATATTTAAAAAATGATAGATGTATGTCATTATCACCTACACTTTGTTGCGATAATGAGACACGGGGTGGGGGTGATTACCTGTGATTGGCTGGAAGGCTCAGGTACGAGGCGGGAAACAGAATACGACGTCCGCAGACAGTACAACATTTCACTGACCAAGTATCGGTCCATCTATATACCTTATGTTCATGCGGTTTGTAAAGTTTCGTCGATAGATAACGACTATGACGGATATCGCGTAAACCGGCGCTCGCACATTCGCGTAGAAGACATCAAAGTCACGGTTGTAAGACAGTAACGTCTTACTAATCCTCGATAAGAATTCATTTATTATTTTTGGCAAAAAAATATTTCGTGTTTTATTGACATGGAAATTCGATAGTACCTGATTTAAAACAATAACAATCCAGAGCTTTTAGGATGCAAAAGCTCTCCTTAAGCAAGTTGTGTAAAAATTATTTCCGAAAGTCTGTTTGAATAGTGCACAAAGGTGATGGTAATGATTTCGTATGAAAAGTGTGTTGTTTTGTGATGCTGACAGGTGATGATAATGCTAATTGTCGGCTGAACTTACAGCATGCGTTTAGGCGGCCTTAATTTCAGGCTCGTCTTCACACTGTGTGTGTTGTGGTACATGATCGATGCATTCAGGTGAATATTATTTAAATCTCTATATTTAACTTTTAGAGATGTTTATCATAAAAACTGCATGTTGTATTTCCAAGTTTTTGCGGCATTTACGACTGTGATTTACACAATATCTGTTTAATTTAATAATACTGCTTGATATGGATTTATTACGTGTAGATTTACGTTTGTAATCAGTTTCTACGCAAAACATTATTATTTTAAGGTATCTTCCGTAAATAACTATGTAATTTTTAATATGGTGCAAACAAGTTATATTTATTTTTAGAGAGTCATGTAAATATTATGCGACTCTCACTTTAAAAAAAGGTTTTCTATGCAATCGTAGAGGAAATCTATTCAAATTTTCCGATATTTTTGGCGCCAGAGAGGATTGACATCAGTATTTACATATTATGCAAATCTAGGGGTTAGATTTCCATTACGATATAATAAGTATCACTAAATATGAAGTTAGGGAAATTTCAATTTTTGTGGAATGATGTATTACGTGTTTTAATTTATTAACGGCGGATTTTCTAAGAATCTCTCAACCTTGACGACTTTATAATGATAAATTATACTGATTAAATTTGTAATAACTAAACATACAATTTTTATACGTGATTCCAAATAGTTTTTTTTTATAATTTTTAATAGACTTAAAAAGTGCAAGATACCTATTTTTTTGTAAAGATTTACATTTTTGCGAAATTAAAAATATTCGCTTCTGAAATGAATGTATTGGTATGGCTCTACGCATATTTATATAATCTTTTAATACGGAGTTTATGCTCAGGGTGTGGAGATAAGGCTAGGCTTATTTCATTCATTTTAATTTGATCGATCGCCTAATTTTAATTTACTTTAATTACACATATGCGAACATTATTTCATTCAGTAATCAAAAACATTTTATTTAATATTTAGTGTTAACATTATAGCGTATCAAGTAGGAAACTATTTATAATTGGCAATTAGGTGTTAGGAACTAATGGCGAGTTCTTCTATATTAAATAAACTTGGAATAAAGGGCTGCGCTCTCAACTCAACGTCAAATTAAATGTAATTGCGTTAGTAAACTAGCTTCCTACTACAGCGTTTAAACGACTTTATTTCAGGGCCAGGAATTTTACTAAAATTCATTAAATTACGACAAACACAGTAGTGTGCATTTTAATGAAATACAATGCTTTTTAGCAAAATTATTTAAATATTATCTAAAGCATTATGATTATACAATAAGTCGTAAATTAAACTACAATTAGCAAAAGTAAGCAGATATGTTGCTTGAAATACCAGACATTGTAACTAAACGATTGAATACTCCAATCAATCTATTAGCATACAACATTTTTTAGATTTTAGATAATGTTGGTTCAAATTATTGTGAATATGTAATGATTAGCACCGTCATAAAAATCGTTACCTTTATAACCGTCTATAGCTGAGTTATAGTAAACGAGTTTCAGTAAATACATATTTATTTTCCTCCAGTTTTTGATTTATTTCAGATTTATTGCTTGAGTAGGTATTATAACTTCACTTACTATGTCAGGAAACAAGGAATTTTCCTTTTTGACTAGTGGAAGATTATGAATAGCTTAGAAACATATTTAGTTATTGTTTCTATTCAGAGAGTGACGTATACAACAGTTATAAATTAGTAGGTACTAATCGTAAACGTTCACATTTTAAGTGCGCATTTTTTAAGATACCGTTTTATGGTACGGTCCTATTCCCAGGAAAGAAAAATAATTACATATACATAGGTCATAAACTATACGCACATATAAATTAGGTAAATTCTAAAGTAATATTTATTATGAAGCGAGCAGTAAGTTGGAGTTAGTAACTGATAATGCTTTAGTAATTTACAAATATAAAATTCAAAGCTTTGTATTGTAATTGAATTGGTGGGAATTGCCCGTCTGGTTGTAATTACTGCTTCTAGGGATTGTATTACTGGTGGTTATAGTTTTTGTCATTAATGAAAACTGATGATGGCACTCTTCACTCCAATGTTTTGAAGATTCTGTTATAGTAGGTAACAATTATATATATATTCATTTAATGACACGATTTTCTGCTAAACGGATTAATTGACTAATATTGTTTATCACAGCCACCACCATCCTCATGCTCTTGATCTGTGTTTAGATGTGTGCATAATGTTACCTGAGATTAAATGATATCGAAGGCTTCCACGACCCGAGTCTCTATAATGAGGATTTCCGGGTGTTGACCATGTCATGGTTAGTAAAATATATACAGTACAAAATAAAAATAAAATGCACAAGATATACAATAAACTCGAGTCAGAAGGTTTTCGCCTCTAGCGTGGTTAACACGTCGAATTACCGTGACCTTCTGACGCGAGTTTATTGTATATCTTGTGCATTTTATTTTTATTTTGTACTGTATATATTTTACTAACTATGACACGATCAACACCCGGAAACCCTCATTATAGTTACCTGAGATTGTTTACTACACCAGGTTGTCGTAATAACCTTACGAATAGCTATTCGAACTACTGATGTTCTTCTTCTGAAAACACAAAAATGCCTATAATACATAGTTCAGCTGCTAATGCTTGATCTAGTTTCATCGTAATCGTTGGCAGGGTGACTTCAACAATATGTATACATTGAGCGCCTATTACATGCATTTTTGTATTTTAATATTGTTGCATCTTTCGACACTGTTCCTCTTCTATGGTTTAGTACTTTTCTTGGTTTTCTTTCTAGAAAATTGGTATTTATATATATAATGGATTTTAAACACTTCTATACCTACTTGTATTTTTGTACAATACACAAAATTCTTTCTAATGGGAATATTCCACATACTTTCTTCAAATACATTGTCGCTTATTTGTACTATCCTGGCGTGCATTAGAAACTCTTTTTCCATTGTATAACTACCATGTCAACAATAATTTCATATTTGATTATTCATTGAAAGTTAGTAAACTAGGTTATAGTACTCTATTTATTCACTTCACTTATTCCGCTTTGTTCTATTTAGTATAAAGTTTGTTTTCAAGCTATTCATAACGAAGAAAACAGTTAATTTCAGTGATATAACTCACTAGAAACAGTGTAAATAGTACAGATATATTCAGAAAGCAAAATCGGCTAAAATTGATCTAAGCTTTAGAAGCTTTCATTACATGATTTAATGTATGTTTCTTAAGATTTCTCAGTTTCTAGGTGTCTAGTAAAAATTGATTTTTTTCCAATTTGCCTTATGTTACACATACATTGATGAGTGTTATATTCATTAAGCAAGTTTTACAATGTTCTTATCCCCGTACAAGTTTCTAGACAATACTTCGTTTTATAGAGGTTACAACGCAAATTTTTGCTCTGGACGCAAAAATTGTGATTGTAAACAATTTTTGGCTGTTAGTAATGTTGGTTGTAAGATGGCTGCTCAAGTGGAGTACCGATTTACCAAGGATTATTAATTCTATTTGTATTGATAATAGCTTGATTATATATTTTCTGTCACGCATTTTGCAGATTATATTTTTCCTCCTTCGCATTTTGCAGTTTGCCTTTTCATGTTCCATAAATCTACACAGAATTTAAAATATGTTACTTGAAATCATTTCACTGATACTGCAATAGAGTAGTTGTTATAGTAGTAATTGTTTTTTTCCCACTTCTAGGTCAAGTCACACTTTTAATTCGATTAAAGATCAATTTATTCCAGAACCATTAAAATTTATTAGGTTTTCGTTACACAATTAAATTGACATTTAATTTGTGTCCCACACGAAATAAATTATTACATGTATGAATCAACAACACCCATAAGCTTTGTACCATTCCTTATATTTTTCTAAAGATGCACCCCGTTGGTTGTAGCAGACGTCTTATTAATTGCTTCAATCACATCCTCCAAACTAAGTTTTCGTATTTGTTTTGATTGGATATTATTATTCTGTAGCTTTTCTCTCAAGATATTCATAACAACTTCTTTACACATCGCCTTTATATCGTAACCCGAAAAATGATCAGTTAAACGTGCCATTCCGCAAAATCTCTCCTGGAAATTGTGGTCATGTTTCGAGAAAATGTATTTAAATAATTCCTGACGTGCCTCTTTCGTGAGGGCGTTAAGCAAAATTATTCTCTCGAATCTCCTTATAAGTGCTTGATCTAAATTCCATGGTGAATTCGTAGTTGCCAACACAAATACTTGCTCGTTTCCAGAATCCCATCCATTTCGATGAGTAATTCGCTTTTGAATCTTCTAGGAGCGTCATAGTGGCAATCTTCGTATTTGCTAGCTATTGAATCTATTTCGTCGATGAAAATTGTCGTTGGTTGGTAAAATTTAGCCATATAAAATTTTTATCATCCTCTCAGATTCGCCGCGCCATGTTACTGATTAACGAACTGCTCCGTACGCTGATGAAATTCGATGCTGATTCGCAAGCTACAGCTTTAACCAATTGCGTCTTTTTCGTGGCTGGCGGACCAAATAGGAGAACGCCTCTTCATGGTGTGCTACTAACCCTGAGAAAACTTGCAGGTATTGAATAGGGTAAACCGCAGCTTCCTTCATAAGTTCGATACCGCCTTCCATGGTGATGCAATCGCTCCATTTCATACCCAAAGTTTTGGGTATAAAATCTTTCACGATCATGTCAGCCATTTCCTTCCATTCCTAGTTATAGTTCTTGAAATCGCAGAACTCTTTCGCTGATTGTATCTGAAGAGGGATTCTTCTTCGTAACATACACTGGCCGATTAGGAAGCTGGGCGACCTAAAGCTTTGACGTCAATCGTCCAAGCAACGTTATCGCTCGAATTCGAAGCTGAATCCTCGTTAGATTTTCGGTGGGAATTTTTGTCTCGGACACGAATTAAATGTCAATTTTATTGTATATTGAAAACCTAATAACTTGTAAAGATTCTGGAATAAATTGATCTTTAATCGAATTAAAAGTGTTATAATTGACTTAGAAGTGGAAAAAAGTATCAGCAACATAAGATAAGTACATACAGGTCATAAAAATACATAAAGTAATTATTTTGTAAAAATTCCTTACTAGAAATAACATCAAGAATCTTGAATATATGAAGTTACTGATTCATGATTCGACTATTGTACAGCTTTATTTCTAGCTACTTTTATAGCTTAGTAACAAAAATAATTTATAAAAATAATACATAAATAGTTGAATCTGTTGAACTTGCTGTTTGGAGGAATTTTCTCATTTTTCTTATTTATTATCATTTATATTATTTTCTAATTTTTCTTAATTCAAAGAATAGTTATGCAACCAATGGCATAAGACATAAAATCAAAATGATAAAGCTGCATTTACGTAATATCAGTAGACACCGTGGCAAGTATCTAGGCTTCAAAACACAACATGGTTTACTTATGCAACATAGTAAGTGGCAGTTAAACGTCTCGTTGTTGTTAATAAATTATTATAAGTCTAGGTACATTGTTGCTGCTCTTTGTGCAAAATAAAGCTTTCTTATTAAAACTCATAACAATGATTGATGATGATAGGTATACTAGTTGGATTTATTTGGGTTTGTAGTGAATACATACATACTCTTGGAAATATTCAGTTATATTTCAAGTAATTTGTAGTACGGAATAATCTACTAAAGAAGAATTATACCGTTTACGATAAGTTGCGAAGTTAAATATTGAAACAAATTCGCTCATGTTCAACAATAGTATTAAAACTTGAAAAATTAAATGCATCATTTAATAATTTTACTGGCAGCAATTGTAGTGTTTATACAGTGTTAGTTAAACTCTCATCACTGATAATCGGTTTATTAACTTGCATAGTCTAGTCTGATTGCTGCTTACATATCATAATTTCAATATCGCCCATTCTACTTTTATGTGAAATAATCGAAGCCAAAATGCGACTAATAAACTTGTTGTATATTCTTATATTTGCTAGTATAATGACGAAAATATTATAATTAATATTAAGAGACAAGTTAAAAAATAATTAATCAAGTATTGTTTCGCTTTACATATCCAATAATGCTTTCACTTAACAACAGTAGACCACCTTCCTAAGATCGATTTCTGATAGTACCGCTTCTCGAAACGCATGTATCAAATATACATATCTATTACGGTACCTACTTTGATTCAAGAAACAAACCAGGTAGTAAAATATTGAAATGGTTTCTTTCGGGTATTTTTATATCTTGCGTGTAAGGTCTGGAAAATTATTACGAATGCATAAATTTAGTGACGTAGAAACGCTGTTAACTAGTCTTTTATTAGGCCAGACGTTAGGTGTAGTATAGTTCTGGATATTGATTTTATACGAACGCTTAGTGTATACGCATGTTGCTTTTATATTTTATCCCCAAACAATGTAGCACTTAAAAATTGATTTACATCTCATAATTTATCTAGCATCTTATGATGTCCCCAATTATACTTTATTACGTCTGAGAAGCATCATAAAAGATTTCTATTGATGCCGGCGCACAATGAAATAATATTTAGATTTAAGTTTAGTTCTTAAAAATTAAAGATATCGTAATAATTATCATGTAAATTTAAACAGTATAGCTACAGCCCCAACTCTCTTAAGAATAAATGGAATAGTTCATCCTCTTCCTCATAAAACATTTGGCTGCCTTTGATATTCCAAGCTTACTTAGGTGTCCACTCAGTTGGCAGAGGCCTGATAGGATCCCTATCAATATACGAATATTGGTTTTACCGAAGTTGTATTCTGAAGAACTCCTTTGATTATATGTTCCTAGAAGAGTTTTACCTTGCCTTATACCGTGGAGATTCTCCCAGTATTTGGATTTTCACTGCTCTACCTCACTTTTGAATTTTTCCAGTATTACACCGCAAAACCGTTTTGGTCCTCCTTCTTAGCGAAATTGTCTGTTACCTCCTTTCCATTCATTTCTGTGTGTAGCCGAACCCTCTTTTGCCTACCTCACTTAATTGACCTGGAGACTCCCAAACCACCTTGGAGCTGCTACTTAATATTTCAGTTCAGCGCCCTGCTGGCTGCTTGCTGCACCATTTAATGGTGTTGCTATTGAGTTTTGAGATGGAGTCTCTGTCGCATTTGCTCTTAGTACTAACGTTTATGGTAAATCTTTTCACAAAGCTCGATTTCGTTGGCAAGTAGTCTCGAGGCATTCCATCTAGCCTTCAGTAGGCTTAGGTGTCTGCGTGGCCAATCCTTCCCTGATCATTCTACGTGTGGTCCTTTTTGCTGTGCTCTCTCTATCAAAATGGAGGAGTTCGGTATAGTATCACTTCAATAGATGCTGTGGGACAAGTTCTCACTGCCCTAGCTACGTATGTATATGGTTATCTTTGCACTTTAGAGAGATTAGTGGTTTTTCTATACGATTACGTAATTTTCTTTATGTCTCCGCAATTTCTTGTCGTATCATATTTTATTTCCAATATAAATGCTAATTTTCTGTTAGCACGTCACCATTGAACACATTTTGTATATCAAACGAATTTTTGTTTTAATTTTTTGCAAAGTTTTGGTTAGAAGGCATTCTGCAACTTGCTTTATTCACTAACAAAAACATTTAGTGTTTCGTGTATATACTTATGAGCACAAGTAATCTGAAAACTATAAACGTCTATATTGAATTAGTATACAAGTAAGAAGTGGTTGATTTCCCACTAATGCAGCGATACGAATAAGTGCGGAGACGCTCTGTATACAAATTCGCAGTACAGGTAAATTGGCGGAATGAGATGTGATTAGAGGAATTATTATATTGTAAGGAGAGTTTACTTATGGATATTCTTTTATCGTACAAACTACGTTTTATATTGGTAAAGCTCATCACACTCAATTTGGTGGTAATCTCAATTAAACGGCCCTGGATGCTCAAGTGATTCCACGACTTTTACTTACTACTTGGGACTAGAATTGGAAATACATTTCCACTCACATTTTACACAGCAAGAATCGCACTGGGTGGTCTTGATAAGCAATACATCTGCAGAAATTGTTGCAGATCCATTCAGCATATGAAAAACTTCGTTGGCTGGTGATTACGGATCCTGTATTGGTTGTTGTTTGTCATTCGGGAATAGTACTGGTCCACTATTGTTAGAAAGGGTATTTGGGTGACATGGAAAATCCTGTAGTTATTTTACGGAACCAAATTGCAACTTTGTATACAGTATATACAGATAACTCATTACTTTTAAGACTTATTAACGAGAAAAAGTAATAATTGTATTAGCTGGATACATCTAAATATTATTTGCGTTGGTGTTGACGTAGGAAAGTATTAAAAGGGACAGTGAACAGGACAGAAACCGGCGGTGTGTGTAATTAGGATGGGATATCATATTATTTTTGGTTTTCGTTGATGTTAAATACTACTGGCGAGAACATAGTGCAATAATAACTGTTGTAATGAGTGATTTATGCAAAGACAATTTTGACCTAACGTAACCTTCAAATAGGAACAGGTAGAGGACTCCACTCTAACAATATATGTATGTGTAGTTCACAATATATGTGAACTTATCACGATACTGTGGACTTCCCTATGTGCTGGCTGAAGGATATTAGACACTTTGGCGTGGAGCTACTTAACGAGATACATGTATTTAAATTATTACTTTACATTGTGTAGCGATTGTACTCGTAGATTTAAGAGGTGTCTACATACTTCCTACAATTAGATAAAGTGTTACGCTGAAAGAGGTTTAGCGCGTGGAAGATAATATGCAACGTGTGAAGTACGGTTATGTATTTATGTACCTTTATGTTTAATTTAAATCAATACAGTTTTGACATACATATATCTGTTCAACGTATTAAAAGATTTTTACAATATTGAATGTATTAGTAACACACTACGTTTAGATAAGTAACCATATAAACATTTCTAATTTAATTAGAAGGTTTTTAGCGGATTTTATTCTTTATCTTAATTGTGACTTAATATTGTTTCGATATATCAATTTGAATTAGGGAATATTTGGAATTACATCGAAGATTGATCGTGTTATTTTTTCGATAAAGACCTTGTTTGTAAAAATATATAAGCGGAATGCTGATTATTGATCTTGGTGATCTTATCTATATAAATTGTAAGTTTCGAAAACGTGACCACATTAATTTAAAACTGAAATTTACGCTACTAAACTCGTCCTATTAAATTTAATTTGGTTATTGACTTTTCGGTGTCTATACCATTCCTGCAGCTATAAATAGTTCAAATTCATTGACAACTGGTTGTTCATTTAGAGAAAAAATAATTCTAATTATATATAAGTATTTATATCGTTTATTTCTAACTTATCTAAATTCAATATAATATAAATATGCCAATTTTGTTTGGAGAATTTGCGTTATATATTATAGCTTTACCGCAATGAGATTTGAATAATTTATGGACTTTGAAATACCTATCCAAAGCTCTAAAGATTAGTTTTACTGTGGCAGCGATAACAGTGCATTTTTATTATAATTTTATTGCAGTACTTTAGTTTAGTTTTGTTGATGCTGGTATTGTAACGAATGTAGTTGCATCTACTAAAAACAAATCAAGAAAGTGGAAATGGAAAACATTTTATAGATACGTTCTACGACTAGTATTGCAAAAATAAACGTGAAACACAATTTTCTACTGAATGTTCTTTTTCTAGTTGTTTGTAAAATAACAGATTGTAGATTACCAGGTATCGCGAAATGAAGAAACTGCAACTTGAAATCGAGACATAAAAGCTGAGAGACGTGGAGAAGAATAGGGGGTCATTATACTGATGGTTTATAATATCTTCTCCATGAAAGTTGTATCGAAAGCAATATTGCACCATGCACCCTCCTATCTATATAGAAATTGTTGGACTTTCACAATATTTGTATTTGTCAGCTACATTCCATTAGTTTTAACCTACCATTTGCGTTTAGGAAAGTTTGGTACTCATGAGGTTAGATGTTAATAACTACTCATTTCAGTTCTCCGTTCTCCAACTCATTCACTTTCCTTCAAAATTTATTTCGGCTGTGCTTTCCCCCAACAGTATTGGCAGTTGTCCAAAGTTGAAACCGAACCCCAAGCTAACATGTAATGTAGCTAACCGTAGATAGCACTGTGAGTTAATTAATGATTGCTAGCAATAAAGTTTATGAAGTATAAGCTATTATACGTATTTTCTCACTTTCAAGTATTTATCTATTTTTCAGATATTACTTTCACTTTTTACGTCAAATTAACTATACTCTTAATTAAATTAATTTATTTCAAAACCTACATGTTGATTATTTATTGATGTAACCTATAACTTTACAATTTTACTTTCGCCTAATTCTTTCAATATGTATACGAATAACTCTAAGTATACAGGGTGTCCATGAATATGTGGACAATATCTCGGATACATAAAGTTTATGTAAAAATAATACTGTATCTTTATATATCTTTTTTTTGCTAGGGTGTACCACTGCTGAGATATTCAACCCTAAACATAGAATTGGCTAGGTGGTTTTTTAATGCAATTATGACGCAATTAGCGAAAATAGGTAACTCTTATTTCAATATCTTGGGATGCTATGATAAAGTTAATGTAAATACATCATTTGGTTAGAACGATTGATAAACTGTCAAATTATTATTTCGAAATTACAAGCTATTATAATCTCCCTAATAATAAGTTTAAATTACATGCTATTTTGTTTGTACTTATTTGTTGTGGTTACAGATACTTGATTTATTTGTTATTGGTATTCTGTGTATTACTTTCATTAATTGCTTAGTTTAATAAAAATGAAATACACATTTAAGTATGCAGATATGCATTTAATGTATGGATTAGCTTCCGTTAGAGAATCTTTAATCCGACGTAGCGTGTATTCTAGTCCAATGATCTAATGTGGAGACATATTATTATTTTTTATAAATAATTGGATAAATTATTAATTATTTTAATTTCTTTCAAGTAGATTTTAATGCATATTGAAACAAAATGTTACCTATTTTCATTAAACTTGTTCTCTCTAGGAAACAGAGCATTTTATGGAAATCCATTAAGAGTATATTTTTCTCACTTAAGGTCCAAGGAATAGTAAAACACTTATTGGAGAGTAAAAAACTACACACCTTAAAATTGGATGAAAGAAATACATAATTTCATTTAAAAAACCACCTAGCTAACTATATGTTTGGGGTTGAATATCTCAGCAGTGGTGCACCCTAGCAAAAAAAGGTATATAGACATACAGTGTTATTTTTAGATATACTTTATGTATCCGAGATATTGCCCACATATTCATGGACATCCTGTATAGTGAATTGATGGTAGAACTTATTACTACTACTTAACTGTTAGTAAACCTAGAAAAAATTTCACTGTATAAAGACAAGTAATTAACAATGATTTTATAACTTAACATTACAAAAAGCTGTAGTTTTTTTAAAATCAATAGTCTAAACTATCTGTATACTGACCAAGCACAAGTAATTAAGGCAGTATCGTTATGAAGTAATTGGAAATGCTGATGTGGTTAGCTTTGCCAGTTTTAATGTTCTGTTCTTAATGCTATTTATAGTTTATGCAACAGTCCTGGGTATTATACTATATATTGTAGTAATAATGAAGCAATAGGCATTAAAACATTTCATGGATAAATTTGGTTATTATGAGTTAGTTTTGCATTGATAATTAATTAGATACAGGAGCTGTAATGTCATGTAAAACGTTTCATGGTTTTGAAATGTGGAATTCTTCTAATTCAGTTACTTAAAATTTAGAAGAGATGTTTATGTTTGCACAATTTTTCTGGTTGGCAACTAGGATTCTTAATAATTACTAGTTATCTTCCAATCAATCCTTAACGATTTAAATGTGCTTACACTTTAACGTTGTCCTAACCTATGCAATCTGATGAAGGGTTTTCGCTTACTACAAACTTTTCACTATATCTTTCCTGGGTATCCCATAGGTATTTTTTAATTCAGCTTTAGTAGCTCCTTCTGTCTGCCCAATGTTACTTTATTACAATGACATCAAAGTATTTAGAGGGAGTAACTGCTCTATTTCCTGCTAGTATTGAACTTGGTAATATTCCTTTTCTGTAACCTTTTCTTTAATCTGTCGCTTATGTGCGATGGAGAGTATACAGCAAACAAAATATTTTAATTGGGATGCGTGAGCAATTGTTAGACTAGGCAAACAGGGATAAGTATTAAGCCTTCACTTGAAAACCATCACAGATAGAATAGTGCTCTCCCGATTTTTTTTACAGAAAATTTCAAGCTCTACAGAAGGATCTTACAATTTTTTTGATACCTAGCGCCGTTGAGGCTGCGTTCCAAAAAAGAAAAAAGTATCATGCAAACATTGCTTTTTCGCAAACGTACCCCTAGCAGCGCAAGCTATCAAAAAATTGTCAAGCCTTGTTTGGAGAGCATGAAATTTTCAACAAAAAAGTTCGGGAAAGCTCTATTCTCTCTGTTATGGTCTTCAAGTTATACTATTTACCATACTAAAGTCTTATCCTCTCTAGGACCCCAATAAAAATATTTCTGTATTTGCTGTATAAGAATGTAAACATATGTATGCATCTTCTTCTGCCTTCACTGTTTGCCTGTTAATTATATCTTGGGTATTGCAGCCGTTTTTTTTTGTAATGCACTGTGTATACAGTGTGAGTCTGTAATATGGAATAAATTCAGGAAAGCGATGACAGTCTGTTTTCCGGAAATATGCTCGGATACGTCGATTAGTATTTTAAATTGCCCAGTTTTTCATTTGAGAAAATTTTATACAGCGTGTCCCAAGTTTGAGATATGACGTCATTGACAATTTTTTTAAACAGCAAGCCTAATTTTTTTATAACTATTCTTAAAGGGTATATCAGGTTACACATGCGTACCAAATTTCAAGTTTTTATTCGTTGTCATTAAAAATATATTTAACAATATCTTTTTGTTATGAACTTTAAAAATGGCGCGTTAAAGGGTTTTTGTTTATCATTTCATGTCAAAAACAAGGTACTAAATATGGAGGTACTTGAAAGGCAAAGTATTTAAAACCAAACCGGAAAATATTGAGATGTTGAATGAACGAATAAGACAGCAGTGTAGGCTAATTTCGTCTGTAGTAATTAAAAATGTTCAATTTTAGGGTTTAGGGTGTTGTCAGAAAGTACATGGACAACATTTTGAACATTTATTGTAGAAGAAATACGATTGAGGTGAATCAGATTTCTTCATTTTTCGAGTTAGTTATTGTTAAATATCTTTTTAATAACAACGAATAAAAACTTTAAATTTGGTGCGCATGTGTAACTTGATATACCCTTTAAGAATAGTTGAAAAAAATTAGGGTTGCTATTTAACAAAATTGTCAATGACGTCATATTTCAAATTTGGGACACGCTGTAAAAAAATTTCTTAGATGAACAAGTGGGCAATTTAAAATACTAATCGACGCATTCGAGCATATTTTCGGAAAACAGACTGTTTTTGTTTTACTGAATTTATTCCTGATTACAGACTCACACTGTGTAGGACACACTTCGTCAACCGGAGTCATATATTGCGCCCGTATTAAGTGACTGCGCATGCTGATATGCAATAACAACAGTCCAGTTTTTGCACAAGCATTCTGCATAGAATTGAATTTTCACTTTCGATTGTCCACTCTGTAGGGAACCTAATGTATCGCTGCACTGCGATAAACGAAATGGAAAATCTATGTATAAGATAAAGATGCAACAAGCTATACTTTTGCTAATACAGTAGCACTGTAGAATATATCGTATACGCCTTGCTAACTAGTAGCTATGCTCTTTTATTTTTAGCTTTACGTATCGATCACCCGCAGGCATTCACATGGCATGTTGAATTTCAAATGGTCTGCTGTCTTATTGCTGATAGGGGAGAGTGGGGTAACTGCGAACACCTAAGGGAGAATTGAAATAAAACAAAACTAGATTAACTAGTTTAACTAGATTAGAATGCTATTTAATACTGAAAGTTTACTTAAACTAATCAATCTTATGTTTTCATAGTCGACGTAGAAAAATGTTCAAAATAAAATCAAAATCTAACAAAGAAACAAATCCTTGGTATCCGGGATTACCCCACAGCCTGTGGGGTAATCACGGACATAGTTCTGCAAAATGGTACAGAAGTCACAGACAAATCCCCTTGATGTGTAGTCACCACTCGTGCACCTTTCGTGAGCCCATAAATTACATTTGTGCGCATTTTATCCAATCTTCATTGGGAGGATTTCTATGTTATGCCTGAACTGTTATACACCTATGCAATTTTGCTTTAAAATTGGCTGAAGTTGTTGAAAAAAAATCAAGTTAACAAGGTATGTTAAGTTACAGCGGGCGCACCCTGACTTCACCACTCACTGTTCCATACTATATTTATGCTTGACTCGCGATTGCGACATTATGAATATTTTCCATCCTTTTCGAACACAGCCAAACTGGCCTGTCCGCCATTACCCGCCGTCCGTGATTACCCCACCCTCCCCTATTATTTGTGTCTTTCAGCTAAAAAGCAACTGTTTTCTGCAAGATAGTAAGACGTAGCGTGAAGGTATCGATTAGCTGTCGTTATGCTTTCTTGCTATATGCTTCCTATTATTTATTACTATTATTAGTGACGTTATGTTTTACTAATACATCCACTATTCTTAATCCTCATGAGGTAGTCAATGATTGTCTGTTGTTTGTTTAAATATTTTAGGTATTATCTATCTGACAAATTTCCTTCCTATTATTAATGCCGTTATGTTTTACTAATACGTTGGGAAACACTAAAATACCATTATTCTTAATCATCATGATGTATGTAGTTAATGATTGTGTGTTATTTGTTCAAATGTTTCTCTAAAGTTTCTTTTCGATGAGGCTATAAAACAAAGATATCATATATGTGCGAACATTTTTATTTTAGAATACCAAATTTAATTTCAAAGCTCTTTTCTTGAAAGTTTCCATGAAGACGTTAGCAATGACCGAGGACCATATACTTCTACTTTGTCTTTGTATGAAATTTGTTACTATTGTACGCACTTTCTTGAAAACACGAAAACATTGTACCGGCAACATGGTTATGGTTTATGGTTAGTTAAATACTTTGTTAGATAAAAACGTAAAACCTAAACGATATTTGTTTACTAAAAACAATGACAAATGATTCGTATTTCTAACATGAGCTGAGCGTTTGGTAGGCTTCCCATAGCCGTTGATATGGAGAAGTATTTATTTTTTTGGTGTAACGTGTACGTGGTGTAATGCCATATCTTTACTACCATACGTATCTCATCGGTGGTGTAACTGTCTTTATTATGTCATCTTTATTGTGATTAATACTACATTACGACATTACATTAAGTGTTGTTTTGAATCATATTAAAGAAGCAAATCAGTATTGTTTACCAAGTTTTTTTTGCATGGACATGTTATATGTATGCATATCTCACCTAAATTTATATCTTTTCTTCTGTAGATATTTTTCCTTGCTTAGTTACATGGTGTTGTATTGGTCAACATGTATGTACTTGGTTTAAAGTTTTACCTCGCCTATTACTTCCTTCCGCTTGTAATTTTTCCTCATAATACACATAATTTAGTTACAAAATGTGACTCTGTTCTAAAAAATAATTCACATTATATTATTACTGAATGTCAGATTTGAGAACATATGTTAAGTAACTAATGAATACCTACGGTATATACAAAATTCCTAATATTTTGCAAAAAAATCTACGGACGTCAATCTGCTATTGACACTAAAGGTTTGTTCTGGTTTCGAAAAATAGAGATCCGTAGACGTCAGGAGCAAGCGCAGTTGTTGGCAAGCGTTCTGGTTTTATCGTACTGTTTTGGATTCGTCAGTTATCTGTTATGGTTCCGCACCGACAAGTATCCAAAATAATTTAAAATCGTCACAGATCGTTCATGCTCGAAGGTGCGCACAAAATTGGACTGGTTTTGCAGCGCTTTATCGTATTTAGTCACTTGTAGGTAATTATTTTGGTAAGGTGCGAGGTTATATGCTATAAATACTTGTGACTGCAGCTATATTTGTCTTTTGGATAATATTAAGGTAGACTTTTCATACGATGAGCGAAGTAGAATCATTTTTGAAAGGTTCCACAATCCGTACGTTTTATATGGCACTACAATCGAGCTCTTACTCGTTCTGATTTTGTGCAAGTCCGTAAATGTCTACAACAATTCAAGATATTTTGCATCTACGGATTCTGTCCGGCGCAGTTTTATAACACCAAAACAAAGCTTAAATGTGTTATAGTCTTTTTGTCTGACAGAAATAAATTATTGTCGAGGTAATTACGTTGCTAGCGTTGGATACATCACCGATAAGTTTGATATGCACTTCTAATGGCCTGATTACTTAAGTATTATTGAGAGATATGTAATTCATCAACAGGCTTTGACGTTCATAAATGTGTAAATCCATACGTTTGTATTTTTATAACTTAACAGGAAGAGATTGTTTGACTTTCTTAATTAATTACCTGTTGCACCTGTCGCATGAGAATCTCGAGAAATTAACAAAAAGAAAACTGGAAAGTAACACAGTTTTCTCGACGTATGTTCGAAATAAGCGTCATTTTATACTACCACAACAACGATATAGTGAATAAACATAATCAATCGAGTTAATATAGTGGTGAACGTCTATGTTTAGTACGTTTTGCATGCCTCTGTAGGCATGCAAAATGATAGTCTCGGTATTACTTTTCTTATTAAAGAATTTTGGTATTGTTAATTTTTATATTAAAAGTATGGTATGAAAACCTGCCTATTCAGCACAGTTATTGCTAGTAGAACACGCGTAGGATGCGGCAAAAAAGAGGATTGATGTTGACAGTTGTTCTAGGTTTATTCCACAATTCTCCAGAAATTTGGAAAATAAAATTGTAAAAACACCCATTTAGACACTACCATATCTGCTCCCATCTTATTTCGAAATTTTAACTTTATTCCAGATTGTTCTAACTGTTCTGAGCACACTTCTAATGTTACTATACCTGCCATCATGTTAAGTGATTTTACCTGTTTATTAATATACATACAAGGAAACTACATATAAAAGTTCTTGCTAAACACAGATTTGCGTTATCGCTTCTTCTCCTAATTGCATATTATTCTGCATGCAATTAGCACTCGTATTACCAATTAGCACCGCTCAACTATATTATGAACCTATGCATCAATTATAGATACGATAGTAAATATTGCTATATTTTGTTGGAATGCAAAGCAAACATATCGACTTTCCATAGATAATTTAAAAACCTTTGATGATCCCTTTAATTAGAGCTAACGACACGTTCTGAAAAGGTTCTTATAATTGCGGTTTTTGTGATTGCGAGTGGCTGTTTCTTCCTAACATAGACCATAACGAAAAATAACGAACTATTAAGTCGAAATCAGTACTTCTAGCCTGGTTCATCATTACCTTTAAAGCAAAATCGTGCAAGTTCATCTAATAATACTCCGCATAGCTTTATGTAATCTAATAAACCGTACATTTAAAACTAAATTAAAGGTGGTGTCGAATAAAACTCAGAAGTTAAAAACGGTTGCCAATAAATTCTATAAACCGGTTCGAGAAGAGGATTTTTTTAAGTAAGGTTGTAATAAATAGTGGCAGTAAATTTGATGTTGGAACAGACAAGTGTATCATTTAAGTATTTTATTTATTAGCAAGACATTTTCCCTAGATTTTCTACGTTGCGTTTTATAGTTCATTTTTTATGTCATTATTAATGTAAAACATACCTTTGATTATAATTTATGAATGTGTTTTGCTTACTCGACTAGAAAACTCTTAAATATGCAGTTGTCATCGGAAGTGTTACAATATTTTACGATTTGTAAAGTTTGTGTACCTTTAAACCTGTTAGCATAACGCTGAATGTTATTGACTGTGTTCTTTATTATGTTATCTAAAAAATTTCCGTACATATTTCTAGTATCCTTCAATGTTTGTATTTATTCTTGATTATTTATTTCTTATAAATGACAGTTATAAATCAGTAATGGATATGAAATATGGGATTCGACGTTTATAATTTTATTCAGTATATGTACACTTTCAACTACTTGTGTATTTAATAGAAACCACTTTACGCCAGTAATAAGAATGAAATCTGTAACTTTAATGTTACTTCAGTTGTAATAACAAAAATTTTTGTTTTAATTTTGTTTTTTATGCTTGGTAACTTAAATTTGCGACCAGATTTGATCAATTCTTCACTTTCATAAATGGTTGCAGTACGTTGAAAATTCTTCTTATAAATTAACAGTAACTATGCGTGCACTATATCGCCGCATTCGAGCCTTTGGACTTTTTGATACCGTCCACGATGAATGCTTCTTTTGACTGCAGACCATTGTCGTCAACGCTTGAACTGGTGCAGAGAACGGCAGCATTGAGAAGCAGAATGGTATAGCTACTGGCGTCTTCAGCGAACAATCACGATTCTCTGTAGGTATACACGATGGCCGTAGAAGGGTACGACGCCGGCGGCGGCGTAGCGAGCGATGCGATATTGGGTTTGCTGTTGAGAAGCATGTACACAAGACTGTTGGAGTAATGGTTTGGAGGACTATTGCTTGTGGTAGCCGATTACCAGTTCTGTTTATTCGAGGCGTTATGACAGCTGCGCATTATGTTGATGATGTCCTACTACCTTATTTAGATAACCGTCCACACATCTTTTTTCAGCAAGACAATGGACGAACGCATATTGCTCGTCGAACTATAGACTTTCTCCAAGAAACAGGCGTTAATGATTTTCTGTGGCTACCCCATTTCCCGAATTTAAACATCATCGAACATGTGTGGGACATCATGGGGAGGAGATTGTCCACTTTACAATATCCTATTCTATCACCTGTATACGAACAAGGATTTCTTTTATTCTTCTTCCTTTAAATCTGTAAATAAATGTATGTATGTATACATATGTATACTTGAACCTTACCTGTTTTATTCACGCTACCTCATGGTTAAAATTTCGTTGATTTACAAACGGCAACAACCTGTGTTTATTAGATAATTCTTCTTCCGTGTTAGAATAACAACTTGCTGTTAAATGACACTTTGACACTCATTGCAGTACGCCATCTAGCGAGCCCCATCGCAACTTAGAGTCGAACGCGGTACACAGAGGTTAGAGGTGGCGCGTGAGTTCACTACTGTCACTGTGACTTGGTGTTTTCATTTAATTATCTAAATCTCCGGAATCGTGAAAGTAGGGTTGCAAGATTACCTCGCCAAAAGTAATAATGCGTTATTAATTGTTTTCATTAGCAATTTGTATTCGACCCTTGAACTGCTTTTAACGAGAGCAGCCCGCATTCTTGGTCTGCCATTGTAAGACGTAGCCGCCCTATCACTGCGACCATCGACTCGCTGGTATAAAACGTTATTAAATGCACAATGTGAAATATACAATAATAATAAGTATGGATATCTCGGCTTGGATGACCATGGTCTATTATTGCCTCTGTACCTTCAAACTAATTGAAGATATTGCTTTTTCGACATTACCTGATTTGTAGTGTGTGTAAATTAACGTACCATCAAGTATACATTGATTAATATAAGCTCAAAACTTTACTGTTCCAAATTTTGTTTTACTGTGTGTTTTTTGACAAGAAACATTTACTACTGCCAATCTAGTTTTTAAAATGACAAGTGTGTTTATCTACAAAGGATTGTTATATTGTTTCTAATAAAAATCTTCTAAATCAGTAAAGTTTTAAGCGTATATTAATTAATCAACGAAGTATATCGCCTGAAATAAAATGAATGCATAAAATTTAAACATTGATTTAAAATGAAACCAACTTCAAGAAAAATGAAAGTATACATTCGAGAGTCACCATAACCGCGTAGTTTTCTATTCCGTCGAACGATTTTGCAGTACATTAGTCATAAACAAGTCTGAAGAATTTGAAATATCTTCGTTTCTAACGTGATTACATAACCCACATGCTTAAAGAAACAAATGCACCGTTAAATTGCTCTGCTTGTGGTTATTGAACTATTTCAAATTAACATCAATTTATTACCTTTCCCGGAGTTTTATTATGGACATTATTGCCATTAGCCAATAATAACTTCTGCATGTTGGTCGGCATACGCCAGACGTAATTTGTATGAACATTTAGCGTGTAAAAGGTATTCAGTGGGAATTTTAACACATCAGGAACTGAAATGTATATCGAAGTGAATCGATAGCTTTAGAAGAGTTCTTTTTATTTCTTTTATTTTTGTAAACAACAAGTATATAACTTCTATTTAGATCCATTAGCTTAATATCTTTTCTATAGAAAGCAATGGCTATAAAGAAAGCTCCATTCCACAAAAGCCAGTATGCATACTGGTCGGAAAATTGACAGAAACTGCCTTGCATGAACTAATCTATATGATCCAGACAACTCTGATAATGAAACTGCTATCTGTGCCTTCCTAGACGTTTCGACGGCATTTAACAATACATCACACCACTCCATCAAAGGGCAAAGGGAGTGGGCAACAGGTGCAGGGACATTTGGCTCAGTAACCAAATACTCATTCCGAAGTTACCCCAGCGTTTTCCAAACGGAGATTAATGCTAATGGAAGATGTGCTCAACTGAATCTTGACAAAAACTATCGGAAGCAAAGCATTAAAATTTTCTTCATCAGTCAAGCAGCTATAATGGGCGCTGAGATGTAACACCATCAGATCGAAATTAATCTGGAAATGCTGAGTCAAAACAATCTAGGCAGAGAAAATAGAGTTGCATTATATTGGGTACCAGGACAGACTGGAAGCAGTGGCAACGAGAAAGCTAATCCATGAGCAAAGAATAGCGACACAACATTGTTTATGAAACGGAAACCGTTTTGCGGAATAGGGATAAGCACCTAGGAAAGGGAACTGAAGGACAGAGAGGAGAAGCTCAGACCAACCCTATGGAAGAACATTCCTGGTGTGAGACACTCCAAGGTATTCCTTGGTAATTTCGATAAGCAAAGAGCAAAGACTATGCTAGAACTAAGTGTGTTTTCTCACAGTGCAATGCCATCGTGGAGGACACATGACGAAGATAGGTTTGAAACGCAATGCAGGTTTTTGCAGGGGGGAGGAAGCAAATGCGGACACCAGATATCCAACCGCATGGCTACAGCAGCAATTTGTATCAGTTATTCTGCAAAGCTGTCATTGACGAAGGAGAAATACCCTCCTTGAAACCATCACAACTATTCCTGTTTATCAAAGCGCTTAAACTGGATGGAGACTTATAGCTCATATAAGGAGGCACAATGGATCACACAACATCACGCTCAATTTGAATTCTGAATTCTAATTCTAATTAGATCTAGTTTTGGTATTCTTTTAAAAGCGCAATCTGAGAGTAATGGTGTCTTAACGATTGATAAAAACTACTTTTCCTATATTATTCTGTACTTAGGTCTTACAAACTTTAAACAGCAGCCATTTTTTTGAGGATCTTTAGACTATTTTTTTGTAATATATATAAATAAGGATAAAGTCACAAGTACCGCTTAATTCAAACTACTCTCAAAGTACAAGGTAAAGAATCCAGAAGGTGTGTTGTGACTAGCAGGAATTAAAAAGCAAAGCTGGTTTTGTAACATTACTAATTGTACTTAAATATAAACTGCTGTTCATACCTTTCTAAATGTTGTTATAATCAAGTATGGTTTTTACAACTCTAATATAGTAATTTTACTATAACTTTTATCGTTCGACCTGCAGTAGTATAAACATATTCTCTCATATAAGACAATATAAGAGAATTGCATTCATTCTCTGTGTTATCGTATTCCTACTATAGACGGCAATGTTACTTTTCACTGTTTGTTCTCCAAGAAATAGAGGTTAGGAAAGATATTGTTGAGTTATATTGCGGTAATCGTTAATTTAATGACAAATTATACCTGAAACTTATTCTTGTTTCAATTTTATTACTGTCAAAGAGCGAATCACTCTCATAAGTGAAAGTGGCCACTTTTGCTTCTGGATAAGTAAACGTAATTTACTGAAGATAAATGAATTTGCACACGAAGCACTATTGACGTTATCCATTAACAATGAAGGATTTATTATTGCTGACAAACAATATTTCCTCGTGCAAAGCACCGCAGTTGTGTAAAATTAATTACCATGTCGTTATTTCGCATGTGGGACAAAGGTAACAATTGCAATTGTATGTATGAATTATAGTGTTCGACATATCGTCAGTAATAGTTAACAGATATCTAATTAAAACCAACTGCTCGTGTATTAAAAATATCTACGAAAGAAATGAATCATTTGAAATATAAGTTACATATTGCTTAGTTTCTATACATTTCATCAGCAATTTACCAGTTGTTCTCCTTTTATAACCCTTTAATTATGTGACTTTGTTTTACTAAGTGTAAAATAGGAAATTAAAAAACCAAATTAAATTGGTCTCTCTTAATAATTGAAGCACTATAGTTACTATTTACTATTTTATTGTTAGTAGTTATTTGATTCTATTTGTACCATCCATAATTCGATTTTCTATCGGAGGGTACAATAATGTCTAAGGAAGCCGTAGTATAATGTAGTGGGAAGACGTACGATTTAAATTATCAGCTTCCTTACATTGCTAGCTTGCTTCATGTGCAAAATTTTTGTTGAGAAGCGTACTATCAAAGATTTCCAAGATTTGGCATATACAGTGTGTCCCCGAATAGGTGAGACAACTCTTATAAATGAGAAATAATTTTTGATTTAAATTATCATTTATTGTGGTTTAACCTTGCTTGGTTAAAAACTAATTGCTAACAGATTTTCATGATTTGAAAAACAAGTCGGCCTTGCCAGTGAAAGTAAAAATATTTTCGCTGCAGGTAAAATGCCGTTTCTGTTCATAGTACTACGTCAAAATATAACTAAAGAAAGTTGTTTAGAATGAGAAGCCATGGTAATATGCAAATTTTCAAAACAATCGGCCTACTTTGATGAAGTCGCTCAAGTTAATTATTTTTCCATATTGTTATTCGTTTATTATGAATAAATACATTATTAACTAAATAATACGAATTTAAGGACATTACTAGATTTGCTTAAATGTAAGGCTCTACTAAGCCGGCCCCAAATTTGCGCATTTTTCAATACAATTGCCTGCACATGTTCTAGTGAAATTGGTCGAATTGCTTGAGTTATTCTATCTTTTAGTATTTCGGTATCATTTGGGATAGCTTCATGGTAAACTTGCTTTACTCTTCTCCAAACAAAAAAGCTCGCTATTGTTAGATCGGGCAATCTAGCCGGCCGAGATGTTACGCTCATTCTCCCAAATCATCTTTCACCAAATTGAATTAGCCAGTCAGTAATCATTTGTGTGGAATGGGCAGGACAGCCATCCTGTTGAAAGAAATGCGACTGTCGAATAATTAAACGAAGTTCTTCAACAAATCTTTCCAGAATTTGTAGATAACGATGATTTAATCTTCCTTCAATAAAGTAAGATCTAATGACTCCCAGCTCGTATGACACGCTACACCAAACATTCACTTTTTTAAAATACTACCTTCTTGCGTCTTTATTATGTAATGAGGGATATTTCTGCTCCAATGGTGACAGTTTTGGGATAATGGAACACCATTTGTGGCAAAAGTACATTCATCAGAAAAAAATTGTAAGTTCGTGTAAGTTTCTGTTTTCTAACAATAGTTTCCCCAAAGATAAGCAAAACAGTAATCGCCGTGCTTCGTCACCTTCCCCTAAAGTATGGCATAATTTGATTGTGTATGGATATATTCTATTTATTTTATAAATTCTTTGCAAATGTGATTCTTTTCTTATCTTTCTTATAGGACATGCTTGCTGTTGTGCGGAATCTCTTTATTAAACGCCAAGCAGTAGTTTAAATCGCCGCATTTGGATATTTTGTACGAAATAATGCAATAACAGCAGATTATGAATGATAAACTATTATTTGACTGACGAGTTTGACATATTACTATTGCCAGGGAAACAATATGTTATTGGCATCCTTAGAAACAAATGAATTAGTATGTGATCTCAACACATGGGTGGCCAATCATGTCAACATTTTACTTGCTTACAGCGTAAGCTTTCGATTTTGAAAAAGTTTACTTAAGCTGCGTTGCCTTCACGGCTTATTGTTGGTACATTAGTTGATATTTCAAATTCGTATTATTTAATTAATAAATAATAAAAAATAATATCTAAAAACAATTAATTTGAATAATTTTATAATTAGAACGATTTCAACAAAACAAGCCGATTGTTTCGAAAATTTGCATATAGCCGTACCTTTTCATTCTGAATAACTGTTTTCAGTAATATTTTGACGTACTATGAACAGAAAAGGTACTTTACCCGCAACGAAAATAATTTTACCTTCATTGTCAACCCCGACTTGTTTTTCAAACCATAAAAATACGATCGAAATTAGTCTTCAACCAAGCAGGGCACAAGAAAACTTAAACCTAAGTAATATGTAATAACCGTGTTTCCTCTGTTTAATTTACAATTTGCTGTAGTTGATGATAATACAGCTAGTATGATGCTTGTAGTTCAAATTGTGAATGTAATTCTTCGACTTTCTCGACTTTCAATTTCAGCATGAATGCCATTATTGCTGTTAGAATATCTAAAATTCTCTTTTGTTTGCACTAAAATTTTGATCAACCTGTTATCTTTTTAACCACAACTTGGTATTGCTCGTGTACATAATTTTCTGCAGATCTGTTACTTAAATAATTACCTGCTTGCACAGTTCTTGTTTATTACCAATTATTACTTATTGCATTTGCTCTTTCATATATTATAGGTTAACGGTAGACTTACACGCACACTATACACTGCTTTGTTTGTATCTTGTATAGTACTTGAGTGTTTTGAATATATTTTCGTAAATTCTAAACTTCCTAATTCGTATAGTTGATGCTTCATTGTTAAGATCGTTACGATGTTTAATGTTGTGTATGTGCACATGCATACAAATATGCGCGTTATTAACTCTATACTTGGTCTTATTTTGAAGCTTTGCGCTTAGTGATCACAACGTTTGACTAGTTAGTAATTATAACTTTGTCTAGTACGGATGAAGTAGAGTAATAGTATAGCGATAATAATTTTTTTTTATCCTTGGTTTTATTGTCGTTGAGGTTTACCGAAGTATTTATTTCTATTAGCATAACGTTTGTAGTGATCTTGCTTTTGCTGTAGTAACCACGTGTGTGTCACTGCGAATAAAGATAGAACTAGTAATTTCTTTCCGATACTTTATTTGTTGTGACTGCAGTCGTTGTGGCACTTCGAGGTATATTTCTTGGCAAGACTATTGCTATAGATCTTGTGAGAAATTTTGAAAACAGTAGGTAACTGTCACAGTACTTTTAAGAACGGAGAGGAAATATGATTGAATATTGAAATTTTCCTTTTTTCATTGTAAGATTGTAGGTAATTGTGTGTCAGAGTTTCAATAGATTGATAGTATTCTCAATATATTTTCTATAGTTATTATATTTAAAGCACATACATTTACGTCGTCGTAACTATTAAATAATTCAAATTGTAAAGTTCTTTATCTTTGGTGGGTGCAACTGCAGTAACTTGCAAGAAGTATTATTTGTCAGAATACTGTTATAGCTTTTGTTTTGGTTTTCTGTGTGTATCTATGATATTTTGCGGGCTTTGTTACAATATTATGCCGCCGTAAGTAATATTACGTTGTCAAATGTATCCTAACGACAAGTTGTGGTTGGTTGGGGAAGCGATCTCAGCAGGAACTGTCACAATGTTTCAGTTAGTTTATGATTTATGTATGCAACAGTAAGTTGAAATTGTTTTCTTCAGCTTAAAGAAGTCGTTCTTTTTAAATAATTGAAATGTTAATAATAAAAAGCTACAGCGTTTGCAGATATTAGGTGGTTTTTCTAAACGAAAAATAAAAATGTAATAAAATCAACACTCTTGCTATTTGCAAATGATTGACAAACTTCATTATGTTTTACAAACATTCTGATAAATGCAAATGTTTAGCTTGTATAAGTATTAACTGACCGTAGTCTTCCAAAAAAAGATAGATAAATGTTTGATGTAATCCGATTAAAGGTTGTACTAGTGGTATAGTAAGCTAGTAAGATTTTACACGAATACAGTAGTATGCTACTAATACACTACTACTATACTAATATACGGTTTTTTTAAAAGGTAGTGAGTAAAATAATATACACTACTGTGCATAAGTAAGTAATCACTAGACTTTTACTTTGCGAACTATCCATTTCTTCGGCTGGATTCTTCCTGTTGTTGTATTGTCCCTGTTTTGTACCTATCTTGTACCATCATGGACTTTAGTTATGTCCGATCCCTAGCGGTACAGCCTGCGCTCCTGTGACTATATCGGTTTTATCGTGAAGGAAATTTCGTCCATACGTAAGGGGTAGTTTTCTATATATTCAATATTTTCGTTGAAAGCGGTATGTAAAGAGTACCATCACGGACTTTGGTTATGTCCGGTATTTAGCGGTACAGCCTGCGC
>SMLS01074563.1:0-49344 GCA_004785975.1 Popillia japonica | reverse complement strand
TTCAATATTTACACAGTAAGCCGGCCAAATACGGAGTGAAAGTGCATTATGTGATTCGAAAACATTTGATGTCAGTAATTTGGAAATCTATTGTGGTACACAACCTGATGGACCATACAAACAGTCTAATACGCCTTCTGCAATAGTATCAAGATTAGTGGATCCTTACAAGGGAAGAAACAGAAACCTCACCTGTGACAACTGGTACAGCAGTTATCCGCTTGCCAATGATTTATTAAAACAAAAGATAACGTTCGTTGGTACACTTAAAAAGAACAAGAGGGAAATTCCATTTGAACTACTTCCTAACAAGAGTCGGCCTATTCTTTCCTCAATGTTTGCATATCAAGACGACATAAGTCTTGTTTCCTTTTGCCCGAAAAAGGGCAAGGCCGTACTTCTAGTTTCCACTATGCATGACGATGATGCGGTAGATTCGAATAGCCTAAAACCCGATATTGTTCTTTTTTATAATTCAACTAAAGGAGGAATTGACATGGTAGACAATAAAAGCGGAAATAATACAGTTCAAAGAAGAACTAGAAGATGGCCATTAGCAGTGTTTTTCCAGATAATTAATATTGCAGGCTTAAACTCTTTCATAGTATACAAATTTTTACCGGATAGCGAAATTGAACGCAGAATATTTCTAAAAAATTTAGCCTTTTCTCTTATGAAGCCTCATTTGGAGACGAGATCAAGTGTATCAAATTTACCATGTGATGTAAAGCAGTATCTCAATAAATACAGACCAAATAATGAAGGGCGTGAGGAATCAGCTGTCAAACGTAGGGCAAAATGCTCTCTGTGTGGTTGGAAAAAAAATAGAGTAACTACAATCCAATGTGGCATTTGTAAGAGAATGGTTTGCAAAGTACATGTGGTAACAACACATACATGTCTCACCTGTAGCACAGCTGGCCAAAACACAGAAGAAGACGAGGAATTATAAAATGTTACTATTAATAAGAATTCCTTTTATTTTGTAATATATTTCTTTTCATTAAACTATTTTATATAATAATACGCGTTTACTAGTGTGGAAGTTTTGTTTCAAAAAGCGATATTATAAAATATTTTTGAGATAACTCGGTAAAATTAAAGCTGTCTACAAAATACACCTAGCGACTAGTTACGATAAATTTATAGTAGCGACTACTTAAAGAATATTTCATTTTCCTTTTCTTTAGAGCATAAAATTTTCTACGACAAAGTTCCGGAGACCACAATTCTATCTGCTATGGTCTTCAAGTTATACTATTTACAAAGGTGTTATCCTCGCTAGGACCTCAATTAAAATATTTAGTTTGTTGTATGTCGCAATTATAATCAATATATATAACTTTGTGGATTTACATAGTAGCTTTTCATATCGTGATTAGTTTATCATATTTTTCCTTCCATCGAACTAAACGAAATATTTTGTAATAATTGGAATGGGTGAGCAATCTAGACTTGGTAAGAAGGTAAAAGAAGACCACTTACTGTAAATTTTTTCATAGCTTGCGCCGTTGAGGCTGCGTCTGGGACAAAAGGAAGAATATCATGGAAACCTCTATTATTCTCTCTCTCTGTTTTATACTCCTTATAAATCCTATCCCTATACCCTACACCATTGTGTGATAACTGGGTACAGATTATACATACACACATAAATACTACGTAATATAGAGTAATGAAGCGAAGTTAATGCTTATCATATGGATAAGCGTCCATGCCGTACCAGTTTTGTAAGACAACGTCACTAGTAGTAGTTATATATTCCAACTGATTGTACAGAAAGCCTTTATACGGTTTGTTATTCAATTTGGTGTTCTTACAAGGTAGTCTTAGTACTGCCGTTGGAATTTCTAATAGATTGATTATACATATTAATAATGATATATAATTGCTATAAACCCTAAACAAATCATATTATATTTCTATACAAACCTACTTTAACAACCACAATAGATACATAAACAATAACATAAGGTTCTGTTATGCAACTTGATATTGATTCAATTAAATTACTAACTTTAGCTATTGTAGCTATACCCTGTATCCCGCTATAATGCCGCCAATGTCTGAGCTAGCTATTGACCTTTAGTGTTACAATCTACCGCGTATATGACGAAACGTGAAGTATTAACGAGACAATGAACTTGTGGAATTGAACGTACTTTCCTCCCAGTGCTCTTCGTGCTCGAAGTCCGGTTGTTATTAAATCACTTTCTCCGAGCGTTCAACTGTAATCCTAAAAAATATATTACTCAACCCTGGAATATCCAAAGGAATTGCGATATCAGCCAAATATAAAACAGCTCCACGAGTATCATAAACGCATTCAATTTAAAACAGACTAACTGTAAGCATCACAACTTATTTACAATCGTGCAATCGCATACGTTTTTAATTCAAGCTATCCGCGCACGTACACACTACGTAAGAGCTTTACAGTTAAGTGACCTACCTAACCGACCAAAGAGAATCGGTATAGAATTTCACTTAACCATTATTCGAGTTCTTTTCGGGTCTATTCGAAAATAATTGCCGCGTCCTTTAATATTTACGTATAGTAATGTTAAAAGTAGCAAAGTGGTGCTTCCTAGCAACGGCTATATCGTTAGTGGCGCTGCAATCGGACGGCAATTTTATACACGAGCAGACAAATGGACAAAGTAAGTTTTTTTATTACTAGTTAATGTATTGTTTTCATTGTCTTAAGTAATACTTATCTATTATATTTATTCTTTTCAACACAGTGTTGATTGCGTTGATTCTTTTTTGATTCGCTAAGACTGATATCAATATTAGCGTTCCTAACAACTACTACCTAACAGAACACTACTGGTTCTTAGGAGATATTTGTAGGGAGTATTTCAACGTTTATATGAATATCTAGACAAATTTTAGGGCAACCATTTTCGTATAACATACATGCAAGAAAGCTCACCAAAATATTCCAACGAAATTTCTCATTTACACATTTGACTACAAAAAAAACCTCTATGAGAGCTTCCACTCTACTATATATAAAAACTAAAAGTCAACTAAGTCAACGTGAATTGTAAGCTTTTGACTTTTAGCTGTAGCATTCCAACATCGGTCGCCCTTCTAAAGAATTTAGTCTGTAGTTTGGTAAGCACATCAGTTTGGTTAGATTACAATTCACGTTATGAATTGGGATTTTGGATATCTTAAATGCACTTGGAAACGGACTGACTTCGATGAAACTGTTACTTATATCCTGCAGAGCTAGACATATTACGCGAACTGTTTTTTTAATAATGTGAGTTGGAATTTCATTTATTACTGTAGCGGAGGTATTATTTAGATTGGATATTATATCACTTACATCTATCATGGTCATTGGAGCAAGAAACATTGAATGGGGAGAAGAGATTGAAATGTGCAAATCACCATGACCACTAACACCACTCTGTGCTAGAGGTTTTGTTAATTCTGTAACAGTCCGCAATTGTCAACTCTTTTTAGGAGAAATAAAGTAATTCTAAATAGAGACTGCTTAAGAGTTGGAGCATATAATGATCAGTAGAGTGTGTGATACAAAGTCAACCCAGAGCTGAATCAAAAATATAAGTGCTTTCTATTTCAATAAAGGAAAATTAAATCATAATTCTTATTATTTCCTTGTATTATTTCAACCGCACATCAGGTTTATAAGTTCCAGTTTCTGAATATTTATGTAGTACCTTTTCTGCCGGACCATATAAAACTATCATTTAAAAATCAAACTAATACTAACATTGCTCAGATTTGTGCACTGCATCGCAGTTTGCTAAACAATAGTAATTTGAAAAATAGTAATTTAGTATTGGAGAACAAATGTTTTCAGTGATATAAATTGAGACGCCAAAAATATTTGTGACTAATTAAAAGTTAAACGACACAAGGAACTATATGACTGCAAGTGATCAAAATAATTTTCAGGTGCAACAATCACATGCTGGAAACCTGAAAGACCCGAACGAAAACTGACCGTGCGACTAAACTTTTAACTACAATAAAAAAATTTAGTTATATCTGTGTACCTCGTATCTTCCACCCACAAAAATATGAGCTAATTGCATACATTATCATATTAAGAGGATGACACAAATTTCATGTGTCTATGCCGAACCATTTACGCATGCAACTTTTTTTAATCGAATGTGTCACTAATATAACATGTATTTCATACGAGATTATTTAAAAATTTCACCAAAACACATTGAAGTGTTAGTACAGTATTTAACGCTCCAATCCATAAAATTAAAATCGATGGACGGCAGGATATTTCCGAACACAATTTTAATCTTTTTAATAGAATTCACCATACCGTAATTTACAAAGCTTGATGGCTTGTAAAATGTTTGCTACCATTCTAGTGTTGCAATTGTACTAGATACATAATACATACATACATTGCGTCTACTTAGAAGGAACAGAAACATCAAGACATTGATGTAGAAAAATAAACTAATTTATTCCGTTTTATGTTATACAAGTGCACCATAAAATATTTTTTGCATTTATTACTTACGAGAACTGAAATTCAAAACGTTAGTCTTCCAATAAACAGCAGTTAAGCTTTCTTTTTTACATACTACGAAAATATTTTAATTTAAGTATCAAGTTTTTGTTTTACGCAAATTAGGTTCTATTTTCGTAAAATTTTGCACGCAGTAATATAGATAAGCCAACCCCCAAAGCTAACACTGTGATTCATTTAAATTATGTTTATACCATAACATTCTTCTGCGTGACTTCATTTAAGTAGTCTATTGTCATGTTTTTAAGGTAATTAGTATGGAAACTAAATATCTGAAACTCCTGCGGTTACAGATAATATGAAATACAAAAACGTAAATCATGTTTGTACGTAACAAGCAGACCTGGTACAATTACTCACTGAAAGTAATTAAATTCACAAATACCAAATACTGGTCAATTTCCAAATGATTTCAAATATCGATTACTTTCGGAACCATAATTATGAATTAGAT
The DNA here is from genome assembly GCA_004785975.1 of Popillia japonica. NCBI lineage: Eukaryota > Metazoa > Arthropoda > Insecta > Coleoptera > Scarabaeidae > Popillia > Popillia japonica. The sequence continues at coordinate 44,356 of SMLS01074563.1, read as the reverse complement.
TACCAATACCCATTACCAATTACCAAATACTTTGACAAATCACGATTTTAAATCATTTAACAGATAATTAAAATACTTAAAAGTAATTCAAATACTAAAAAGTAATTTAATTACTCAAATGTAATTCAATTATCGCACTAATTCAATTACTCCTAAATTACTGTAAAATAATTCAAATATTGAGAGTTAGACATGAAGATAAGCTTTATATTTGGGTTCGTATATTTGTTGTAATTTGATAACCTTACGGCATTTAATGGTAGAGCCAATTACTTTGATATTTACGTCTCCAAAACCACATGGATGATGTTTGAAGCGGCTACCGTTTTTTGTTTCTCTCCCAAGAGAAAAAAAAGTTTGTTTGCCCTTGATTTACAGAAGACCTATTCAGAAGGAATAGTCTTTATCATTGAGTGTCGGAATAAAGTTATCAATGAGAATGAGTTTAGATTAGGTCGTTATTGTGCAAATTATTTTAAAATATCAGTATACATTCACTGCTCACTTTATCTGATAGTTAAATATTTATAAATTGATGTACCGGCTAAATGTGGTAGTCTCTGCTATTAGGTAATAAAATGTTAAACACACAAATAATTATTAAATATTGAGTTTATTATACACAAAAGTGAAATACAAAAACAAAAGTAATAATTACGGAGTACAAAAGTATATCCCGATAAGTTTAATTCAATTACCTAAGAATAATTCGATTACTAAAAATGAATTAAATTATCAAAAAAAAATTGAAATACTGTAAACAGTATTTAGATCCTGAGATAGCGTTAAAAACAAATCATAATTACAATTACTTTTCGAAAGTATTTGCAATCACAAATCACAATTAACATAATACAAAGTGATTTAAAATAAAGTAATTCAATTAACCAAAGTATTTAAATCGTAATCGAATTAGTAGGTATTTGAAATACTACCCAGGTCTGGTAACAAGTACATATATACCGGTCGAAAAATTTATATTATATTAAATTTGGTATATAATTGAATGTACGGTGTAGTGAGTATAAACATCATTGTCAGTCTATTTAGTAACAACATCAGAATATCTATTCTGCTGCCACTGTATGTATAGTTAGCACGTTTAAATTGGCCTATTTTGATTAGAATGCCCAATATGAATTACACATATCGGCTTTAAATTCTTAAAACCTATAAGGAGAATCATATGAGAATATCATAGTCAACATGCTCAGTATGTACTCAGACTGCAAATTCGTAATATATTTGCTACTTGTTGATGACTTCTCATTAATTGATCAGGTAAGCTAACATCTCAAAACTATAGAACATCTCCGATATCTTATTTCAGCAAATAGGCATTTTGTCAATGTCAGTAGATTACACAGGCATAGAATTTGATACTCTGTACCTATTCTTCGGAAGAGATACTTCTTTCACACGTGCTACATCAGAGGTAGTTGTGACTATTTCCAAAGATGCTGTTGACTCATTTTAAATATTGCTGTCATAAAGATCAGTTCTAATGTGGAAAGATAAACCAGAAACCTTTCGTGTTTCATTTTATACCGTGCACGTTGAATTTACCAGGTCTTCTTCATAAAAAAATTAGAGCCATTCTGATTTGTAATTAGAATTGATATTTGGTATTCGAGGCGTGGTTGTAGGAGAGTTTAGTTGTTGAAATGGTTATTTAACTAGTAAAAGCAATAGGTAATGTAAAAATAATGGAAAAGTAGAAAGACCTGAATCAGTAGTAGATATATTTTTTTAAATGATAAAGATGATTGCAAACAACAGCAGAGAGAGCACTTACAATTAGTAGTTATAATTAACGAATTTACAATTTTCTAGACTGTAGAATGAAAACTAAACTTTGTCAGTATTTCCCAACCAACAATCGCATAAATCTGTAATTGCAACTATCAAATAATGCGTAATTGCGACATTAATCCCCGAGGGTCGCTACAGTAGCTAATTTATTTTAAAACGTTATTTATGATGGCAAATAATTTCAGATTACAGCACCACAAAACAGTTTAGTACATCCACAAGGAATAATAAATTGCTCTGACTGCTATAACCTAGAATACTGCAGAGAATACTTCAAATGGGATTACCTTTGTAATCTGTAATCTCACATTATACAGCTTTGGCCATTTTATTACGAAGCTGTGAAATTAAATATGATACAGGTGGGGAACTTAATAGGGCGACCACTTACAGCTGACATGCTACCCATTTTCAATTACTTTATTGTATATTTATCCTGAATGCAAGTGAGCTAGTATTCACAAACTAAAAAACAAAAATAGTTTTGTCATTCTGTTCGATCCTCTTTTTTGTGCTGTTTATATACGCTTTCACGTTACTCCAAACATAGAAGCCGCTTAATTGTTGAAAAATACATTAAAGTTATAGTCTGGTACCTAACGATCCAACAGTAAGATACTATTCGGAAACTAGTACAGAAATCGTAAAAACTTCGCTTTATATTACACAACGACCGCAACAAGAATTTTCAAGAAAGGAATACTAGAGTGTCAGATTATTGATACAGTGGGCCCTTATACTATTACTCCGTTAAATACAGTAGCAAAAGTTCTAAAATTTCTCAATAATGGTAAATTCCTATTACTAATTTCTCTTCTCTTCAGCAAGCAATAAAGTTAGCCACTTCACAACAAGTCTTCAAACTAACCCTATAAACCTTATATATAGTAATTGGGCAAATATTGTAAACACATGTAGATTAGCATTATTTTAAAAGATAATAGTTAACCTGAATTTTCTAGTAACCCAAACTTTAAAGCGACAAATGGTAAATTACCCTTTGATTAACCAGATTGTTGCAGATGTTCTTCCTTAAGCTCTATCAACCTTAACCCTTTTAGAGTCCAAATAATTTCAGATGAAGTTATACAGGTCAGATTATTTATTTGCATATGTTCCCTTAATGTTGTCTACAATTTAGAATAACTGTATGTTGCTGGTGATGTTGATGATCGATTGTACTCCCATGAGCTACAATGTGCCAAAATTTGCCAACAGCTATAGCTCCCTATTCAGGCTAAGGGTTTTAATAAACTGCAATAGCTGTGATGGTTTCAATGAGGGTAATTCTCCCTCATCAATGACATCTTTACCAAAATAACTGGCGCAAATTGCATAATGCAACTCTATTTTCTCTACCTAGACTATCTAGTTTCCCTAAACATTCTCAGACTAATTTGGATCTAATGGTGTTAGAACTCAACGCAATTATAGCTGCCTACTGCCCGATAGTTCCTGACAAGAATCAGTTAAGTACATTTTACTGTAGCATTAAGTTCTGTGTGAAAGGCGCTGAGATAATTTCAAATTAGCTCTGAGTATTTGTCGAATACCCCTGCACTAGTTCACCTATTAGTTTTGGAACCATCCGTATACTATTTAATAGTATTCACCTTTAGGGTGGATAGTTCTTATTCGAAGTTATATTCCCTAATCATTTCGTGATTTGGTAAACTACAAAATGGGGAAAAACTTGCCAGAGACAGCCCAGCTCTTTTACATGGGATCTCGATCCCTCCAGTCCCCACACTGGTTAGTCGGTAGAATGTCTAATAGGGAACTTCTTTTATGTGTAGGGTTGAAGGTCAAAAACAGCCTCCAAGCTCGCGGCTGGGCATGTGTCATGGCGCTGGTAATGCACAGACATGATTCCTAATAGTTACTTACATTGTGAATTCAATTAATAAATTTAAATGAAATTATCATTGACAAACAAAATATTTTTTGTAAACAAAATCATATAGAGTAGATAATGATCAATCGACTTAACTTTTACCTTAGGTAGAGGATTACTCGACTGGATAGGACTAGGTACTGGCCCAGAAGCCGACCCGTATGTAGCAAAAACAAATGCGGGATGCTTGAACGGCGATCTTGCTGAATGCTTTAAATCACAGGCTTTATCATCCTTCGCAGAGTTCTTCAATAAGGTTAGTGATTATTTCTGTGAATGTATTATGTATAGGATACACATATTTTTTTTCTTAACAAATGTGTCCCTGAAAGTAACAACATCTACTCTTAAAGTGTGCCTCACAAAAATTTGAAAATTTGTCGAAAATTATCTCATTTTGCATTATGCGAGTTTAAACAAGATTTAATTTTTCGTGTACAACCAAGCAATCGGAAAGTGACGTATGAGTTTTATTAATGTTAATCTTCTCACATAGAGAGATTTTACGCTGTCCATCTTAAGCACGTTATTTTTCTATATAAAAGGCTAGCCAAGATAACTCTAATCAGTATCAGCTTACACAAAAAGATAATGTTACAAATCTAGAACCTAGATTTGAAGCCTAGAAGCATGTCTGCGTATATAGGAAATAATATTCCTATCTCTTCGATATGTTGAGGGATGCTGAGGTCCACTTTTACCAAAACTTATGTAGCAATTGCTAGAATATTATTTTGTAAACCGCTACAATGCGTCTGAGCATTTCATTGATTACAATTCCCGCAACAAGGTTATACTATTACAATTGTTAATATACGGTCTCCAGAATGTAGAATTTAAAACCAATAAAAGAAGAACTATATATAACACTACGTAGAAGGCATTCGCGTTTTCATTTGAGGTATTAAAATTTATATTACACCAAAGATTCTCTTTCAGTGTAGATACCTTCTCTTTAAGATAAAACGGACATGGTGACAGGAGCGCAGGCTGTACCGCTAGGTACCGGACATAACTAAAGTCCGTGGGTGTACATATATTAATACGTAATGGAGAGTACCTATATAAGAAAATATGGAAAGTGCAGCTATAGTATAACAATGAAATATTTATTTAAAAAACTTCAAAAGCTTTCCTTCAAAGTACTTTCCATTCTGCTCAATTCATGCATCCCGCTTTATCCACTTGTCTAAAAAACCATTCTTTGGTAGTCTGTTTAATATACCCATCATAGCGCAGAAAATCGGACTCAAATCTTCGACCTCTTCGTTATTTTTTGACTTCAGGAAAGAAATGGAAGTCACATGGAGCAAGGTCGGGAGAGTAGGGGGTGAGCCATAATTTATACCCCTAATGCTTCAATTGTTCGTTCAAAAATTGTTGATCTGTGAGTCGGTGTATTGTCGTGATGCAGCGTCCAGCTGCTTTTTCTTTAATTTTGCTTTTACGGGTCCTCGGAGTATGTACACCCACGGACTTTAGTTATGTCCGGTATCTAGCGGTATAGCCTGCGCTCCTGTCACCATGTCCGTTTTATCTTAAAAGGAATCGTGACAGGAGCGCAAGCTGTACCGCTAGATACCGGATATAACCAAAGTCCGTGATGGTACATTAGAATAGTACTCCCCAGTAACTGTATGTCCTCTAGCTACAATGTGATCGTAAATAACGCCATATTTATAAAAAAAAGATGCATCACTTTATCCACTTTACTTTTGGCCTTTTACGATCTTGAGCTACTTTTATGCTCACATCGCATACTTTGAGACTTCAATTCAGGATTATAATGATAAAACCAACTTTCGTCACATGTAACCACATTATTTAAAAAACTCTGGATTACGTTGAATTTGCATGCAGTTTTGGAATCCATAGTGCCGCGATCTTCCAGTACCCTAAATCTTCTTGAATAATTTTTTGAGTTCCGTAAGACAAATTAACAATTTCAAAAATTCGGTTTATGTAAATCCGCCGAACATTTTTTTGGTCAAGTCATTCATTTCTGCTATTTTTGCAGTTTGTGGTCGACCAGAACGAGGTTCATCTTCAATTGATTTACAACCGTCTTTAAACCTCTCTTGCCACTCAAACACTCTACATCGTGAAAAGCTATTATGTAAATATACGTTTGTAGGTATCTCAAAAGTTTTAGTTGGTGTTTTACTCCACTACACTTTACTCCACTTTCAATATACAGGGTGTAACAAAATAAGTGTAAAACATTGCAGGGGGTGATTCCTCAACGAAAAAGAGATAGGGTCTTTCATATAAAGATACTTCATTGGAGCATCCCTTGTTAAAATACATCCCCTTAAAGGGGGTACATAAAATTTGTTTTACAATTTTTCTCATCAACACTAAAAATGCAATTTATTTGGTTTGCCCCATGGTTGTAAGGGGTGGAAAACGCAACCCCTAAAATTTATTTCCAATGTAACTTTTTGTCTTATTATTTGTTTACCATTTAAAAATTTATTTCCAATAGCTTGTTTCATTCTAAACAAAAAATGTCTCTTGAATTTTTTGCCCAAAATTAATCAGTTCTCAGCAAAAAATTATTTTACGAACAACTACAGAGATACATCGTCATAAATGCGAACTGGATTAGTATTGTTATTTTGTAGTTACTACCTGCATCAAAATATGATTAAAGATGAATAAACAAAACTAATTTATTAACAACAAAACATAAAACATGTAGAAATCATAGTAAATGTTCAATATGTCCACCTTCAGTCATTACACATGCGCCTAGACGTCGGCGCATTGAGCCACGTATTCGCTCAAATATTCCTGGATTCTCTCTAATTACCCTGCACGCATCGATAATGCGGTTTCTTAAGTCCTCTACATCGTGAACAGGAGTAGGATAAAGTCTGTAAATGGCCCCAAGTAGAGAAATCGAGAGGATTGAGATCCGGGGATCGAGCGGGCCAATTCTGTGGTCGTCCTCGACCTATCCAATGATTTGGATATGTTTGAGTTAAGTGCTGACGTGCTGCTTGACTAAAATGGGCGCGAGTCCCCCAAGAGAAAAGTGTTCTTGGTGGTTAGCTTGTACAATAGCGTGAGGGTTTTCATCAGCCCATATGTGGTTATTATGAAAATTAATCATCTTGTCCCGAGAAAAAGTACATTCGTCTGTGAATTCGATCGTCTTCAGAAAGGCAGGATTTCTTCTAGTAATTTCCAGCATCCAATTGGAAAATTCAAGACGGTTCGGAAAATCTCGCGGTAACAGTGCCTGTACTCGTTGCAGATGGTAAGGGTATAAGAGTTGTTCCTTTGAAATTCGAAATACCGTCATATGATCAACATTTAACTCGAAAGCAATCTTTCTAGTACTGCTCGTAGGTTGTTCTTCAACCAAATTAAGTACTGCTTACTCAAGATGTGTTGTTTTCACTTCTCGATGGCGACCACAATCCTGCGTCCTTTTGTTGAATGAACCACATTCTCGTAATCGTCGATGAAGTCGGCCAAATATTCTATGCGAAGGAAGCTGCCGTTGAGGATACATTTCAGCATATCTTCTAGAAGCTTCTAACCCATTCCCCTGCAACAGACCGTAAACGTAATGCATATCAGCCATTTCCTCATTTGTGTATGCATTTTAATAACAAATGAATTATTAAACTAACAAATTAAGAACAAAACAACGACACACAATTATTAATTCAATTTCAAAAACTTACAAACTGACAGCGAGATACCAATTTAATTGTCACAATCACTAATAGCGGCCTACTAAATAAATTAGTTTTACGTTTTCGTTTTATAACGATGTATCTCTGTAGTTGTTCGTAAAATAATTTTTTGCTGCGAACTGATTAATTTTGGCCAAAAAATTCAAGAGACATTTTTGTTTAGAATGAAACAAGCTATTGGAATTGTAGGGGTTGCGTTTTCCACCCCTTATGGGTAAACCAAATAAATTGCATTTTTAGTGTTGGTGAGAAAACTTGTAAAACAAATTTTATGTACCCCCTTTAAGGGGATGTATCTTAACAAGGGATGCTCCAATGAAGTTTCTTTATATGAAAGATCCTATCTCTTTTTCGATGAGGAATTAACCCCTGAAATGCTTTACACTTATTTTGTTACATCCTGTATATAATATGTAATAAACGTCAAAAACCAAATGAAAGCCTACTTAAAGGAAAATGCATTAAATATAAGGCTTTCATATCTAATTTTTTTATATTATAAAATTCTACTCTGAAGAAGTTACAGCACCAGCCCCCTTTATTTTCTGATGTATAATCTTTGTTTTATAAAGAGTAATTGATGTTATTCATTTGTTAACAGCCTCGATATCACATTAACGACAATGCACGAATTATCCGAATGCCCGACACGCAATTGAGGCACCTGGCTCAAGAACCTTACGAATATTCTGATACTCCTCGCTCAGAGGAGCCTGAATGGGACCAGTTAGTGAAATTTGGAATGAGAAAGGTGAGTATAGATTTGACACAAAAACACTCTACTTTGCTTGTGCTATGTAGATCCACTTTGAACGAATGTGGATTACAAGTATAAGAACGCACTACATACATACATGCTCATTATTCTTACATTGAAGATCGAAAAATTCTTAAAGTCGACTGCCATTGAGCTAGATTTTTCGAACGATGTAACAGAACAAGGAAGATATTCTCCGAGGTTTCTCACTGAGGTTGCTGATGAACTTGATGTTATACAAGATAAGAAAGATTCATTATTTAGTAAGTATTATCAATATTTTCAATAAGAATATTTTGTTACATTTGGCACCTCTACACGATAGGGATTGTTTTGTTTTGTACCGTGTAATTTTCTTTTACCATTCTTATTCTTAAAGCAGAATATATATATGGATCAAAGTTGTGTCATCCTGTCATGTTCTCTTAATGTATATCATATTAATTTGTAGCAATTCTTGGCAGTAATAGACTAGAGAACTAAGATTCACTTCTAAATATTCACCATAATTCGATAATATACAATGCAGTATTTACTTCCGTAGAATAGGTTCCTTTCATTCATAAATTAATCATTGACAGGAAGATAATCAACTAACATGCTTGCTAGACGGTCTGATATCTTGTAGTATTTTTATTCACATTGCTATGGAATGTGTGTCAAACCAGCCCGTGGTTTTGATTTATTTCAGAACGTGGGCTGGATAGTAAACAACCTTAATGCTGATTTGAAATGAAGTATAGTAATGATTATATAATTATATAAACATATGTATAATTTTGATATTGTAATTATATGTTAAAAAACCGTCTAATCGTTAGTTATAGTTTAATCATAATAAAACAAAATTATTGGAAAATTAAAAAAAAAACAAAAGTATTTTACTTTATAATTCATAATTCAAGACAATCATGCTTAGTTACTATTTCATATAAAATTAATAATGGTATTGTACTTAAAACTATGTGCCACCGCCTGAATTGAAAACAATCTAATCTAATTTTTTTTTCTTTCAGACCGCAAACGCCTACAAAAGTTATTCATACCGTTGCTTATTATATTAAAGCTTTTCAAACTGAAGCTTTTACTCTTTCTACCGCTTATATTGGGCTTATCGTCGTTCAAGAATCTTCTAGGATTCTTCGCAATCATAGTACCCGGAATAATTGCTTTCTTTAAATTATGCAAACCTAATCTATCTAGTCCATTTGCACACGGAGCATATCAAACACCGCAGTATACACCAGCGGGTATAGGATATAACCCATACTATAAAGACAACTCTGGTTACGCCGAAGAATATGGCCATAATCATTATGATGAACCTTCCAGGCAATTTGCGTTTAAAAATAACCAAGCACAGGACATAGCTTATTCTGGTTACTCGCATTACCGAAATAAAGACAGTAATGTGGAAGCTCAAGAAGAGACACCGAAAAAATCTATTTTACCTGATTCTTAGTTATCTCGTTATTCTGTCATTGTAAACTGAGACGTTATATCTAATTGCATGTATTACGAGCTAACAAAAAAATCGAACGAAACATCTCATTTGTTAGATGTCAGAATGTTTCAGCTTACGACGACAGTTCTGTGATAATAAATATAATTTTTATTACTACTAAGATAGCAGTATTGTATATATAACTATTGTAAATTATTAATGTATTATTTAATATTGTAAATACATTTTGATATTTCTTAAGATATCTTGATAAACTTCACACAATTCACAACAATAATAGGCCTCCTTCAAAGTAAAAGTTTTCTAGTAAAACAAAAGCGAAATATCCGAAAAGTACATTTCGTGCAATAATATACATATGAGCTTTGCGAAAGCTAAATATACTAACTAATATTTTAATTAAATATTTTGAATTCCTCAGCCTGTAAAGATGTAGTTACGAATAAGTTGAAATTACATGTATATATTGCTATATATCGTTACTGCACAGTTTTAGTTCTTAGACGTGAACTAAATTTCTCTCACTTTAAAAGTTTCTTCTTTATTCCATATGTGAAGTACCTAGGTAATTAGAATTTTGCTGAGATATTTTTCGTTATGTCTACATACATATGTGTAGTACATTTTACAATTTGTGATCAAAATGTGTCAATTGAGAATGTATGATCAATTGATCAAACGTTGATCTATGTACATCAGCAGCGCAATTACCACCAGAATACCGTTTAAGTTTGTTTTTTAAATTTAAACAAATTATCTCGTATCTTATTAGCTCAAACGTGAAGTTATTAGAATTTCCGAAAGATAATTTTTTGTTATGCGAAAAATATACAATTTATTATTCCATAAAATGTCTGCGAGAGGCAAAAACAAAATTCTCTGTCTCTATATACATATGTAGGTATACAGGCTGTTTCAAAGTAACTCGGCACTATTGCTAACTTTGTTATTATTAAAGCTATGAGTTTGGTTAAATTAGCAAAGAAGCAGTGTTTTCATTGCTGATTACGATGTTTACCTTTAAAACATAATCGAACATCGCATTTTCGAGATATTTGAAAAAAAAATCTTTTTTTAATGGTACACCATGTATATTTTTAGTTTTAATGAATGCCTGTATTCTTAACAAACATCATTATACACTCTTATAACAAAATACATAAGACAACGTACGTATTAACATTTTTGTGATTTTGTCAAGCTAGTCATGACTTTCAATAAATCATTTATTTACATCTGTAAATTTATATTAAATGGTCGTATTTGTATTAACCTACATATTTACCGTTGCAAATTCATGGTTGTCATCTAGAATTAGTAGTGTTAAGCATAGTTTTGATATGGCTTTTACTCATACAGAAAAGTGTGATATGTTAGAAACATTTAGTTCAAATAACACTCTAAAGCTCTACTACTATTTTTTCTGCATATTAATGCAGAAAAAATAGTAGTAGAGGGACGTAAATAAGGTGTTTAAAGCATGCAACAAGCTTGTCACTACCGACATTAGACGTAGGCTACATGTTTCCAACCCTGCTATCCCGAAGTTATATTGCTTACCCAAAATTAACAAGCCTGGTAAGTCGGTGAGGCCAATTGTGTCGGCGATCGATGCCCCGACTTCCAAGCTTTCCAAATGGTTGACCAGTGAATTTAATAATTTGCCCATACAGCAGCTCAGTTTTTCAGTCAAAAATTCATTAGAATTTATTAAAGCAATTCAAACTAGAAGAAGGAACGTCGACTTTTACATCGTATATTTTGAGTATTTATTTGTACTGTATATATACATATATTGCAAACCATGTCACAGTCAAACACGGGAACCCTCGTAATAGCTTATTCGTTATCATATTGGTATCCAGCACATTATTGCCGTAACACTAGAATATGAAAAGTTAATCATTAGTGGCCTGCCTTATTAATGTTGCAGTAAAATTCACTGAAATCTTGGCGTTAGAAGATAGTTTTCTTTGAAGTAGAATTAGAATTAAAATTAGAATTTGAGTTGAGGGTGATATTGCAATGCGACCCAATTATATTGTGCTCCCCTGCATGAGGTATAAGTTGTTGGTATTTCCCCGCAACTATAGCTCCCCATCCAGTCTAAGGGCCTTAATAAACAGCAATAGCTGCGATGGTCTCAACGCGGGTATCTCTCCCTCGTCAATGGCATCTTTATCAAAATAACTGGCACGAATTGCTGAAATAGCCACACAGTTGGATATCAGGTGTTCGGAAATGTCGTCTTCCGCGCCGTAAAACGTGCAGTCGCTGTTGTGTTTGAAATCTATCCTTGTTATATGTTCTCCAAGCTGGCAGCGCCTTATGAGAAAACCCACAAGTACACCTAGTTTGTTGCTACTTATTCTAGCAAAGTGTTCGTTCTTTGCTTATTGATGTTTTCAAAGAATACCTTGGCTTGTCTTAGACCAGGAAGATTTTCCCAGAGGATTCCTTTGAGTTTCTGCGCCCTGTCCTCCGTCATAGGTGCTTATCCCTATTCAGCGAAACGGTTCCAATACTACAGACGATGTTGTGGTGGCCTTCTCTGCTAATAAATTGGCTTTCGCGTTGTCACTGATTCCAGTGTGTCCTGGCACCCAGCATAGTGCAGCTCTGTTCTCTCTGCCTAGATTATTTAATTTCTCTAAGCATTTCCAGACTAATTTCAATCTGATGGTGTTAGAACCCAGCATCGAATGGCTGCTTGATTGTAGGTAAATTGCAATACTTCAATAGTTAGATTCAGTTGAACACACCCTCCAATAGCATTGAAGAGGTTAGCAGTGCCAATTGGCTCTTACTATTTAATTCCTGATCCAAATACTCCTGCACCTGTTCCCTTATCAATTTTGAAACCGTCCGCATACCATTTAATGGTATTTGGCTTTGGGGAGTAAGTGAATCGTTCACCTTCTCATTCCACTTTTTTGCTTAGCTTTGTAAAATAGTCTTTTTCGAAGTTATGTTTTCTAACCATTTCGTACTGTGGTAGACCGAAAAGTGCAGAGAATCTCCCCAGAGGTTACCCAGCTCCCTGGCATGGAATCCCAGCCCCACTAGCTTCCGCCCAGCCACAGGTTAGTCGCTACAATGCCCGATAGGCAACTCCCTCCACTACTATGCCAACAATTGCAGCTTATCAAGAGCGTTTTTGACTGTTACTTGTGTGACTTTTGGAAATCAGGTAATCGCTGGTATGTTATCATGACCATTATTCATGGTCAATTCAATGTCCTTGTTCCACAGAAGTTTTTTGTCTAGTGTCATTCCTAGATATTTCACTTGTTTTGTATTTGATCACTGTTACATCCCGGTGGATGTATCTCATCCCCGAAAGTTTTCTCCCCCTAGTGGAAGATACGATAATGGTTTTTGCTAAGTTGATGCTCAGTCCCACCGTTCGACACCATTCACCTGTAATTCTAAGGCTTGTCTGTATCAGGCCACAGAAAATTTCCTCATACTTGCCTTTTGCTCTTACTTATCACAATGTCATGGGCATAAACTATACAGTATACACCGAAAGCAGTCGGGCTTAAGCAGTTTCTCCACTACCGGGCTCCACATCAAAGGCGAATAAGGTGTTCCACGACTGGTTCTGATAATCTCTCTGAAGCCTATCGTTGTTTCAGCCATCTTTGTGGAGAACATCTCATCTTTCTTTGAAGTGAATTTTAGAATATATTATTCCAAGATTTACATCAAAATAATAAAATCCGATAACTAACAAGAAAACAGCAAAATGCAAAACAGAATCGTTTCATTTGGTTGTTATTCATGCGGTTCAAGGCGTTTGAGTAATTATTTCTTTACTGAACATTTTTAGTTTTCTCAAAGCATTTGCCTTTATACTATGTGCGCAAAACTTCTTCTGGGCTATACTGGATTTTACTAGAATATATACGCAGTAATGCAATAGGGATCACAAATTTACTGAATGTTAAAAATACCAACACTTGATCATTCTTTCCAGAAAAGTTTACTAAGAATAGTAGACGAAGATACTCCTAATAATTTGAAATACAACTTGGATTGCGTTCAATTAACTTATTAGTATTCATTTAGAGGTTAATCTATAACCAGAGTATAAGTTTGTGTCTTGATTAATGGGAAATATGCCACGATACTATATGCTATGGATATGATATGAGTGATGATTAATTGGTTTTTCTTTAACGTTGGACGGTCTTTTAACATCCCTAACACTGCGGCCTGCAAGGTCTATTGTATTAATCCTACCTTGATTTCGTTTTATTCAAGCAGGGAACTAACCTGTTTCATGAAGTTTAGAAGCCTATTTAGTAAATTTTTGTCTAGCGCAATGAGGAATTTGGATACACCACCGAGTTGTTGTTTTCTGAAAGTTTAATCGAATGAATTACATCACATTTATGTAATGATATAAATTTAAAAGTAGGTAGGTACCTACCGTAAATATATGAATTTATATTTAGACGAATAATCTCATCTAGATAATATCGACGCTAAAAAATCAATCATATAAACAGATATACAGAACCTTGTACATAAGACTCGTTGGCTTAGTGGTAAGAGCATTGCACTGATTTAACAAAGCAAAGATCGGCGGGTTCGATTCCCCCACGGGTCTGATATTTTTTCAGAAATTACCAATATAGATCAGTTCAACTAATCTGATGATTTACAAAACATTTGAGTATAATGAGGAATATAACTTGCTTAGGAAGTTAATCAGGCCTTGACAACATGGCATTAGCCACATAATTCGAAGCAATTTTTCTTCAATAAATTTAAATCTCTATTAAACAATGCATTATATATTTATAGCAGATCGATGTCCATCACCCGTGGTTTGTGCAACTTGCGATTCGATCCAGGAAAAATTAAGGGTACTATCGATGAAATTCAATTACCCGCAAAAAGTACAGGTGCAGGTCTTTTTACGGATACGGCTGCCGCGGAAATGTGCTTGCGTGGTTTGATGTAACATTACTATGCCGTAAATCATCTTGTTTTGTTATTTATCTTCCAATAGCAAAACGTAGCTGAACCCGAATATTGAGCTTGCGAGATACGCAGCAAGTACCTAAGATCATATTCATTGCCCTTTGTGCAGCCAATTCAATTACTTTTAACTCAGCTATTCGACACTGAGAGAGATATTGAAGGTTTTCGGGTGTTGATCGTGTAATGGTTAGCAAAATATCTACAGTACAAGTAAAAATAAAATGCACAAGATATACAAGAAAAAACTCGATGTTTTGCCACTAAGGTAAGTGGCCTCTTTAGGAGCAAAGGGGGTATCTCATCGTCGCGATTGAGATTCTTGTATTGAATTTTTTATAATCTCGGTCGCTTCCATTATCTTCCCAGAAAAATAGTGTAGCAACTTACAGACGACAGATGTCTGATCAAAACAAATATTGTGACCCATGTCGAGGAAATGCTGAGCTAAGGCTGAATGCGCTGAAGACCGCGTCTTAATGTATCCTTGATGCTCTATGATCTAATTGCAATTGAGTGTCCGGTTTTCCCCATTTTTATTTATAGATGCCTTTATAGAAGAGAAGATATTCTTGGTTGAGGGAAGAATTTGAGAAACTTTGTTTAGCGATTTGAAAGTGGTTTTGATGTTCTTCTTACGAAGAATTCTGTCTGTGTGTATGTATGAGCAGTAACGCCGTGAATGTAGGGGAGAACAATGGTAATTTGATGACTGTTAGTTTCCGATGTCTTTTTAGGGATTCGTCGATGACAGTGCCTCTCTATGACCTTTTACGTATTGCAGGAGCTATATCCTTTTTGAAGGAGAGCGGTTTTGATATGTTTTACTCAGAAGGTTTTCGGCTGTAGCGTGGTTGACACATTGAGTTACCGTGCCCTTCTGACGTCTCTCACCTGCCAGAAGGTTTTCGCCTCTTCCTCCTGAAGAAGACACTTACATTAGTGGCAAAATATCGAGTTTTTCATTGTTAGTTCATGTGCATTTTATTTTTATTTGTACTGTATATATTTTACTAACTATGACACGGTAAACATTCAGAAACCCTCATTATAGAGGTTCGCGCCCTGGAAGCCTTCGATATCACTGAGATAGAGGTCGACATAACGTTCTTTTTGTTTTGTATGAAAAAAAAGCCTGAAGCGACGAAACGCTTCACATGTGTGTGGTTTACATTATTAAGGCAACATAGTTAATATTTAACGAAAAAACAGAAAATTTACAAAAACAATAAGTTGGTCGTTCATGGGCTAAGAGACAGAAAGATCCAATTACAGCGTTATAAAATAATACAAAAAGTTAAAAGTATAAATAACTCAACGTGAATTAAAGAAATAAAGAGAGAGAAAGAAACAAGATAATTAAATCATAAGTATGCAAAACGTATTGCTAATTGTAAGTAAAATAAATACATTCTTTAACAAAGGCCATAAATGTTATGAAGGTGTCACCAAATTTATCCCAAGTTGTAATTACAAGAATTGTATAAATGACACAATCTATGTAATGGTGAATTTTTATATAAATTTGTAGCAACTCTCCGGTTTTGAAAAGTAATTGGAGCTCTAGTATTAAGACGAGGAACATAAAACATTAGGCGCGACAAGAATACAGACATAGCATTGTGATTAATTTATGTGATTATTAAATGTTAATTTGTTATCAAATACAATGCCTAAATCATTAACCTCAGAACATTTTTGTAGACTGGTATAAGTTAATCCCACAACTATAGTTTATGTTAACAGGTTTACGACTAAACGTCATCGCTTTACATTAATACAATACAATAAAGGCCCAAGCTTTGAACCCTGAGCCACCCCACTAGATATCTGTGAGGTTTTAGTACGAATGCTACTAGAATCCTACTATGTCAGAAACGAGCCCTTCGCGTAATGACTGGTACCTTGCCGACAGCTTCATGTGGACCTTTATTTAGAGAACTTCGGTTCATTTTTTGTATTCTTTTCGTATTTTTTGACTTTTTCTATTTTGTACTATGTACTTTCTGTGAAAATAAATTACTTACTTACTTACATGCAAAAAAATTTCGAGGTTTGACCCCTTTATATTCAACAAATTGTAGCCTAAACGATGTTAACTTGTTTACGCTCGTCAAAGACTTCACATACAAGCTGGGTGAAATTGGTTAAATTGGTCACTGTCAATCTACGTTTCAGGAATCCATGTGGTAGCGATATACACATGGTTTCGCACGATCATAAATGTTGTTATATAATATTGCCTCCAAAATTTTTGCACAGTTTGAAATCAAAGAAATAGGCGGATAGTTAGTAATATCACTCCGGCATCCAGGCTTAAATATATACATATGTTACTCTTGATCGTTTCCATTCAGGAAATTTTTTCTGAATTTTTTTTATTGAAAATAATTGTTAGAGGTTTATTCAAACTTTCAGCGCAGTCCTTTAAAAAGAATATAGGAAGTAAATCAAGATCCATTATTAAGACACTTAATTTTTTTAATAGCGTTTAAAACATAAAGTTCAGAGATATTGGGTAAAAGCAGTGTGTCAATGTTGTGACCACTGTGTCATCAGGAAATCTTAATAAATTCAAATTCAGGGTTTCAACATCATGAGTTTATTTATATATTTATCATTATTATTATTATTAGAATTTGCATAGATTGTCCTGCTAGATTTAATAAGCGTAAAATTCATTAATTCTATTGGAAGCGTACTAACAAAACATCTGTGAAGCAATCGCATGCGCAAATTTATAAAATTATGGAATGTTTTTCAGTTATTGTTAATAAATTCGAATTTTATGTACTACATTACTATACTACATTATGTACTTACAAACGTTTTTCTTGTCGGAATTCTAAAGAGAAATATAGCTAAGTATCTCGCAGTGGATTATTTTAACAACTTTCAGATTACATGTACCCAGTTTCGCATTAATAAATATGTATCATCAAATGATTAAAGTCTAGCTTTCTATGCTATAACTGTATCTGTCATAATTTGTATTCATTATAAATACCACTTTTAATATTCAATAATAATTAAATCAGTATTTTCAGAGAGCATAATACAATTAAACTGCCACTTTAAATAAAAGGAAAGTAAATTTATATTCAGAACAGATAAACGCATAATTAGTGCGTCAGCATCTACGGGAATTACTATGCTAAAAAGTACATATGTACATAATTATCAACATACACACAATGTCTGCAACATATAATAATGTTTCTATAGCAGGAAGTGGGTTGTTTTGCAGAGATTTAATTTAAGATACATGAAGATGCATTCACGCATGTACATATGTATGTACATATGTAAGTACATTTTCTTCATTAATTTACACTTATATGTAGGTACACATGTATTATAGGTCTTCTTGCACAAATCAAAACAAGACTCGTTAGCTTAGTGGTAAGAGCGTTGCACTGATTGTTTCGAAGCAAAGGTCGGTGGGTTCAATTCCCCCACGGGTCCATTAATTTTTTCACTCCATACATATACATTAATAAACCGCACTGAATCAGTTTAATCAATCGATATACGTTGTTATCAATTAATAATTTTCTCAAGGATTAATTGAATAAATGACAAAAAGTGTTGTTATAATCGTATTATAATAAATCTTTTATTTAAATAATTGCCAAGTTTGCTGAATGATTTTTTACCGAACTAGTTCTACAAAACATAACATTAAGATTGAATGATATCGAAGGCTTCCATTGCCCGACTCTCTATTATGAGGGTTTACGGGTATATACAGGTCAAATAAATGCACAAGATAAGTACCTATATGTAAAATATAAAACTCGACGTTTTGGTACTACTATAAGTGGCTTCTTCAGGAGCTAGGTGTGTCTCGGGAGACTAGAAAGTCACGGTAACCCTACGTGTAAACCACGCTGTGCATATACCTACATATTTTACTAACCATGGCACGGAAACTCTCATAATTAAGATTGAACATTGTACGTACAATTATGCGTTGATATAAATGAACCTTAGACGTTAGACTATTTTCAATGTTAATTATATTATCCGCGCCTTTCAGACGAACGGGTTTCCCATTTCCAAACATTTTAGTATTCTCTTCCTGGCAATGCTATTTTCTTTACCATATTAATTTTATAACTATGTATAATTCCACCACTGACTTCCACCCTCTGTGTCTTTTGTTTTCAGATAAATTGTCTGCTAGAAATGTCGTAAAATTGCGCCAAAAGCAATGACTAGTGCATTCTTTTGGATTTTGTACGTTCAATAATTTCGCAGTTTGTTTTGCCTTTTAGCTAACTGGTGACGTCAAATTGGTTAGATTTTACAATGTCTCTCTTAGTATACAGGCTGATTCAAATTAAAGGTGCACCATTGGTATCTACGTTATTATAGCAGCCATATGGTCGGTTAAATTAGGACAGATGTAGTACTTTTGCGTTGATTACGATGGAGAAAACAGAAAAAAGATCGAACATGTAGGTAACGAGTTATCTCATTGTTTCGCCAATCGATGTACAATCACATGCTTAATAAGAATGTGCATATGACTTTCTTCGAAAAAGTTGAAAATAACTGAGATAATTAAAAAATTAGATGTAGTCAAGTTGGACGAACAAAATTTATTCCCAAAGGCAATACAAGCAAAAAGTAAAAAAAAAGGCTACACTAGATGCTCAAAGACAACACCTCCTACTTGAACAAATGTTTGCGACCTTTATAAGGCACTTTTTGTAGCTTTCAGAACAACTTTGCCGTCAATACAGTTAATATTAGTATGGATAGCGTCTTGTATGCCTCACTTTTTACATATCCCCAAAAATAAAAGTCCAGAGGCGTTATATCTGGCGAACGAGGGGGAAAAGGAACAGGGCATATGTGGCTATCCACTTATCTCCAAAGAGTTGCTGTAGAAGTCGTGGAACTTCTTGATGACTATAGGAGGTGCTCCATCCTCCTGAAAATGAACATCTAATCGACTCTCCAAACTTAAATTGTCGAGGAATCTTTGTAATAACGGTTCTCGAAATAGAGTATAACGTGCTCCTGTGAGCGAACCATTATAAAAATATGGACCTAAAATTTTTGATCCGATCAAACCACACCAAACACTTACACTAAAACGTCTTTGTGGATTAAGCTGCTGCACCAATAAAGGATTTTCTGTAGCCCAATAATGATCATTCTTTGTATTACACATTCCGCGATTAGAAAAATTTGCCTCGTCGCTCCATAATATTTTTCGTGAAAAGTTTGAGTCTTTATTATATTTGTCAATAAACTATCTACAAAACTGAAAGCTTCTATCGGCATCACTGTCTTCTAACGTTTGGACATGATTTTTATACGGCGAAATTGATTGTACATCGACTAGCGTAACAATATACAGGGTGTTCCATTAGAAAAATATACGTTTTTTGAAATAACTCGTTACCTACTTGTTCGATCTTTTTTCTGTTTTCAACGTCGTAATCACCATAAAAAATACTATATCGTTCCTAATTTAACCGATCACGTGGCTCCTATAATAACGGAGATACCAATGGTGCACCCTTAATTTGGATCATCCTGTATATCAATATTTTTATGATATTTAACCCAGTACTAGTCAAAATATGTAGTAGAAATTTTGATTTACTTGTTGTGCGCCACCTTATTGAGACCTGCTTGAGTACACATTTATAGAGTATGAGTAAAGACAAATAATTCCATCTTGAAAATTAATGTTTCGGCAATGAATCTTTGCCATAATATGTGAACAAGATGCGGTATATTGCAATAATCAAAGACAATATGATGCAAGTCGGATTTATGTTGTTTATACTTGCAACTTTTAGGTTTCTTGCTAAGTTTGTGTTGTAATTTTGTTTTATTATCGACTTGATAATAAAACTAAACAATTGCTGTCGAAACGCGTTGTCAGTCTTTGATGTCTTTGTAAGTGAAAGTATTTAGTGCTTTACTTCGACTTCAAGAGATCCAGTAAATATTTTCCCAAGATGTTATTTATTATTCACTTATTTTTATAAAAAATTGCAAAACAGTTAGGATGTAAATAAACATTATATTTTTTATTTATATATAAGAACCTTGTTTTAAACACTCTACAACACCGTCGCTGATTTACTTCGTGTCCAATAATAAGGTGATCTATTTTGTTAGATTACACATCTTGAGGTCAATTTGATTTACTAGGTCCACCGCTTGATGTAGAGGACTTTGACATGTCTGCAACTAAATCTTCTTCTTCCTGTTGAGATACTTGTCATTTTTATCTCCTTTTGCAATAAAACTGACACTACTTATGTAGGTACGAAAATCTACTTTCCTGGTATTTACCCGTGTACAATCGATGAAGTTGATAAGTTGAAGTCAACACAATTTATTTCTTTTTACTTTTATTCTCAAATTGGTCTCTGTATGTTGGCCATTAAAGGGTCAAGTACCGACTTATGTATTTTCCAGATATTGTTTTCTAGTTGTAGGACAAATTACTTTACTGGATTAAAAATCAATTTATTCCAGTATCTATATACAATTTATTAGATTTTCGTTACAACACTACTTTATTTGTGCAAATAATTATAATAATCAATGTACTATGACTATCAACAAAATTATCTAATGACGAAGAAATTCAGTGACATACATGATTACAATTTCACGAGCAAAAAAATATTTTCAAATAATGATCCTTATATGAATGTATTCGTCATGCTCTAACAATTCTGTTCAAGGATTATAGAAAAACATGGCAAAAAAACCTCTTCAAGCAATTTAATTAGTTCTGTTCTAGTTCTATTATTTACATTCCGAGTTTCGTGGGTACCAATCTTCAATTTTTACCGATTATTACCATTTTTAGTTGCTTAGTAGGTGGTCAATATAGGTACTTTCTTTCTTTATCGAATAGATATTCTTTGTGTGAATCGATTACTGCACAATACATCCGCTTTAGTTACAAATTTATAGGAGAAACATTTCTGAATATTCTCTTAGAAGGTGCCTGATGATATCGCATTAAATGCCACCCCGTTGTTGCAAGATGTCAGTATTGTATGTTGCTGGTAAGCCCATCGAACAATAGTTAAGAATTTCGTTTAGTTTTCGTTATATGTTTTAGTTTAGTTGTTTTTTACACTATTTGTTAATTAAAATAAGTTAGATATGCAAAATAAGTTTTTATACCTACTCTGCCATGACGCATGAGTGTATAACAAACGTGACTTTTCTTCAGTAATGTAGTGCAGATGACAGTGTGATTTTTTAGTTTAGGGATACTTAAAAATACAATAATATTAATCTTGAAAGCAGCAGATGAGATTATTAAACAATAATTCTAAGTATCTTTCATACTACAAGAATTAAACGTGAATTGGCAATAACGTCTTATGTCTTACTTACATATGTATATTGTAATAGGTATATGTACTACATTGTCACAGAACAGATACAACTTAAATGATTTCGTCGCGCGTATAACATTAAAATTTGGTAAATCAATGAGGACATTTGGAAAAATGTGGCGCACGTGAGGTCACTTGAGTCCATATGTGTGGCCTTGACCATGTAATATAGGGGTGTAGCATCTGACCTAAATACTTTTCACTAGATCACCTTGAATTAAAAGCCCATATCGGTGTTTTCTTGTTCTACATAAGACACTTAACTCTCGAAAGAAAGTTTTCTGTACGGATCAATTGACTACTTAAATGAGGTACATGTGCAGGTTTACATCCGGTAAATTAGAAATCGAGAACTGGGAGGTTACATTACTTGTTTTGTATATAAAAGCATCGACGACATGATTAGTCAGATAAATGCGTTAGAAACCTTGTTGAGATCGCACAGGTATTTAAATATAAGTATTATATTAGAATGATCTAGATAACTTCATTGTCTAATATTTTATCAATTAAACACTTAATTCACGCACTCAGTTTGACAAATTCCTTTTTTTTTCTAAATGTTTACATTAAGTTAAAATTGCAAGTTAAATCTTCCTAATTGAATTGAAATTTGTAGTATTTTGACATATGTATGTTTCTTTTTGGGTTTTCCGTGTTTTATATTTACTTCTCTCTGTTAAATCACTTCTTAATCTGTATTTTAACATACCTTTTCAATCTGTTATAGAAACTTTTGTAGCATAATAACTTGTACAGTCTAGAGACGTTGCCCATTTAGGATGTGAAACGAGCAACTAAAGATTCGGTATTTAATTAAGGCCATTCTATCCTTCTACATTTTCGCGTACTTAAACTTTGTAATAATGTATAAATATAATAATATATCTAAAAACATGAGACAGAAAAGTGAATAATTTGAATACCGAAGTGACATTTCCGCTAAATACTGCATTTAGCAAAGCAAAATTAAAATATGGGATTACAGTTGCGTATACGGTTCCTCGTTATTAGAGCGTTATCAAATGTAGTTGTAGCCTTTTTGTTAATACATATTTTGTTCTAAATATCCGACGTAAGTGATTAATGATTTCACGTTGTGTTACTTGAAAATAAATAGCATTTATTATATTACATTGGAGCCGCATTATGACCTCCATAATGCGATACGAAAGATGAAGATAATATTTAAATCCAAATGTAACTAATAATTACCTAGAAAGTTGATAAAAATTTAACCTATTTCTACTTCGGTAATTTGTTCACAAATACATATATTGTAGTTGACTGATAACAATTTTTTGTATCACAAGCAGAAATATTAATAATAGTGATTTCTGCTTTGACAATTTATTCACAAATATACAAATGTCGTCTTTTTCGTTGACACGATCAAAGTAAAGTTGTTTTTCAAAATACTAAATTCTCTCACACGCTTTTATTTACTAAGTACCTATAACCTTTCTGCTGCGAAATTCACAGTTTATGTAAGAATAATTTCAACTACGTTTATGGAAACATGCATTACGCTAACAATTGGCCACTAATTGCTATAATATATCACACTATCAAATCATTTCTTTACAGTATTCCACATCTGTTTTAAATGGTTCAGAAAAAGTTGTACTTTACATTACAGTTTACTCAATCACAGGATATACTTGAACAAAAATACAGGATGATAGGTGAGAATGTACTACTAACCAATATTGTTGCGACACACGATAGGTACTTTATCAAACAAAAAAATTTCACTGACGAACGTGATGAAAATTACGAAGATTTAATGAAAGTTATCAGTATTAGCAACCAGTAATCAGAAATTTTATATCTGCCTACAATTTTCTTCAAATACCAAAATATTCAAAAAAACGCTTAAAATTGCAAGATGTATGATGGAAGAATTGATTATTATACAAAATACATTTATGTGAAACTGTTTATAAACACTTTATGTTCGAGTGCTTATTGCATAGATTTCGACCGTTAGGGGCTCCTTTTTACCAAATTTAGTTGTCAGTTCAATTAAGATTCATCAGAAATGCAGAATATTTATTTTGCATTTCTGATTCTTTAACCAATTTTTGTTAACTTTTAACAGCGATAGGCTATAAGTTAAGTGTGTAAGATTATTCTGTGAACACATATAGTTTAGTCTCTCGTTATTTAACAGCATGCAAAAAGATTTATAAAATTGAATGCGTGGATATCTCTAACTCTGAAGCTCGTAAAATTCTCTCTGAATCCGAACTCTCTTGGACATGTAGGTCTTGTGCTCAACTGGGAAATGATTTAACCGGTTTAAAATCCATTATTTTTTCTTTATAGCTACAAATCCAAACCTTGCAAAAAGCACTTGAAAAACCTCTCCCACATTAATTACCATTAATGCAAACTGAAAAACTAAATCAAGAAATTTCTGAGCATGAAAAGAGCAACACTAATGTTATAATTTATAGTTGCAAGGAGTCCGCTGTCAAATCCAATAGATAGCAATTGAATTTAGATATAGTATTAGTTCAGAAATTTTTAAACACTTTTAGTTTAAATGCTACTACTTATAAGGTTCGAAGACTTTGTAAACTTGACGGGACACTCTCTTCTCGTGCTCGTACGATCAGATTCTATCTGCCATCTGTTGATTCAGTCTCTGCAATTTTTAAAAATTCCCTTAAAATGACATTTCATACCGGATGGAGTGAAATGGGCTTCCCGCAGAATCGAACAGTTATGCAGCGTGATTTGCACAATTCGATGAAGAGGGAGCTGCAGGATCGGTTGGACGGTGTAGAAGTTAACTTGAGGATGAAATATACTCGTGGTATTCCATTCATTGTTACGTCGAAAACCTAAATAAGCGCAGCATTATCCCTACTACTACTAGCTGCTTAAGAGTTTATTAGTAGAATATGCGAAGTATTAGTTCTAAATCTCATTCTTTTTTTTATCGCCTTCAGTGAGATATTTTAAGATGTTGTCATGGTTGTCAAGTTCCCACAATCATATAATGTTATTAGATCTGATCGCAGATTTACCATGGTTGGTCGAGGCACGGGTGGAGGTGTCTTGCTGGATATGAAGGATCCTATTTCTTATGAGGTTCTGGATGTATCAAATATGTATATCACTTCTTACACCACTAATTGATTTTGTACTTTGTGAGTGTCACGACTACTAAATATTTTTTGAAGCTCTTGAGATGTGTATCACAGCTAAACCAATTCTCCTTCTTGGTGATTTTAATTTACCTCGTTATTATGACCATGTCAACTGTAATTTTCGTAACCTTCCTACAACCTTCTTTCTAGATTTTTGTTATTCTCACAATTTGACACAATTCAACCAGATTTTGAACAATGACAACCGTGGTGTTGTCGAATTTGACTTGTGATATTGATGTTGCGCGGGATAGTCACCCATTTGTGCTCGACCATCCATCTTTATGTCTTAAAATGGAATTTAAAACGTTTGAAAGTTCGACTGACTTTTCTCCTAACATTGCTAGTATACTGGATAATTTTCGGAAAACAAACTTTTACGATTTGTATTATGATATTCTGGCTGCTGATTGGACAGTGATAGCGAGTATAGATACTTATAGGGATGTTAACATCGCAGTTGATGAATTTTATAATTTGCTCTCCGATATATTGGATAAATCAGTACCGTCAACTGGGACAACATTGGCCCATTAAGGGTAACTTTGGCCCAACCCAAAATGTTCGTATTTTTATATCTCCACAAATTTTGATAAATCTTTGTAATTTGAACTGTAATTTGCTGATGGCACCTCTAGCCAGTAAAACACATGAACTTGGAACTTTTAGAACTTCTCTATAGGCGGCAGCACTGGTTTAAGTGAATCAGTGGTTTGGCTTTTTTGAAAAATATCTGAAAACTTTTATACGGTGAAACTGTATTTTCAACAGAAAAAATTTGGTAAGTACAACGGAAGTTACTAAATATGATTGGCAAAGTAAGTTTAAATTTGAATATATTCTTTGTTGTATTCATAATATTTTATGAAGTTTGAAAAGAGGCAAGGTTTTATATGCCACTGGGGTAACATCGGCCCATAAGAGTAACGCTTGAACTCTGTTATCTCATAAGTATATGACACAGTAATGCAAAATAAATGAATGAAATACCTCTTTTTAGTCTCTTCTGAAAAAGATAACACACAGGCACCAAGTATATTGAACGTGTCATGGATTCTTACAAGACTTCTACATCAATGATGCTCTGTGGAAGCGCAAAGGGGGAAATGTTGTTAATGTCCATATATTGTTTACAGATTAGAACATCTATGGACAACGTGAATGGAAAATGCACCTTCAGGGTGTAAATACAACCGAACAAAAAGTGGATGGTTTGACGGTGCCACATTCGAAGATTGGTTTTTCAGTTTGTTGTTACCAAGACTTAACAATCAAAAAGAAGTGAAAAGCCTTATTGGCGACAACTTCCCACATTAATGTAACAGTTGGAACGCATGCCAAGCGAATGATATTAAACTTGTATGTTTTCCTCCAAACTCTACACACCTTACACAGCCTCTTGATGTCTCATACTTCCGTCTAATGAGAGCAGCTTGGAAGAACATCTTGAAAGGAGGAATCAGCTGAAGGAATTCCATATAGAACACTGACCAAAGACAGATTCCGATCGCTTCTGAAGCAACTAATGGGGATACTAAAAGAAAAGAAGGAAAATAATTTGGTATCTTGCTTCAATAAATGCGGTATCTTCCCATGCAATGAGAAAGAGATCATGCGTCGTTTGCCAAACAAAGAGGTGGAGAAGGAGATAGTTGGCAATGTTTTTATGGAACAGTTAATTCAAAGTAGAAGTGAACTTGTTGTGAAATCTATAGCTAGTCGTAGAAAATTACATTACAGTTTAAATTTGAATGTTTCCATTATAAAATATACACTGCGTTAATTAAAATACTATCTGCATATAATTTCAGTGGATTTTATCGAGTCAGTTGGTAAATAAGAGGTTATTTAGGGGTTATAGTAGGCCAAGATGAGTCCAATGGAAATTGGAACTTAGGCTAATGTTACCCCAGATCAGGGTAACATTGGACCAATGTTAAAAAAATTATTAACTCAGATAAAAGTAAAGTAACATGTTTCCACTGACTCATATGCTATAGTTCATATAGCGGCCCTTATATGTATAGTATTTCATTAAAATAAATTAGTAGACACATTCGTTAGAGCAGTTACTTTTGGAATAAAGAAATTAGGCCCATGTTACCTCAGTTGACGGTACCAAAGACGTTTCTCAGTAAACCCCGTTTACCTTCATGGTTTACCAATTATATTAAAAATAATGTTATGGATTTTTACAGACGTAGGTAGGTATCCACGGAGGATCCTGTGTACTACCATGAATTTAGTTGATTGAGAGCCTTGGCTAAGAGTCAGATTTCCGATACTTATATGTCGTATATCAGAAATATTAAATCTTCAATCTCTTCTGAACCAAAACAACTGTGGCCCTTTATTCGTTTGCAGCAGCGATCTACGAATATACCCCGCAAGCGTTCGTGCAACGGCGTACTCTTGAGCAGCTAATACAGCTCGGATAACTTTTACACATCTTCGACAGCAAAACCGTACTTACCCCCTTTGCGACGTAAGTAACTATTGTAAACTAAATGTTCAAGTATATATACACCGCTGGTCTGTTTACTATTAGAATGCCGGATAAAAAACATGTATTTTGTACATACGACAGCAAGCGGGGTTGCCAATATAATTTAATGCGGCATTATAACTATGACATTACTTAATGACACAAATGACATTTAATAAAAAATCGTTTATTCACACGGACAATTTTCTTTCATTTTGAGTTACTAGCACTGTGTAAGATGTTATACACTAAGGAAGAAAGAATTTAGATAATTAAATGGTACTATTCAGATAGGACAGCACAAGAAGTAATTGGTCGCTTCATATTTTCATTTGAAAATAGATCCGTCCCTGCCGTTCAAACAGTTTTGAACATTGCTCATAAATTCGAATCTATTGGATGTATTACGGACTGCCATAAATGCATTGAGAAGAGCAAAGGATGTCGTATACGGATATTGAGTTAGGAAAGGGAACGACGGGAAGTTAATGTATGTAGGTGCTGTTGAGCAAAATGAATCATGCTCAACAGCTCAGGCAGGGGTATCGTAGCTACAGTAAGCAAAAACGCCAAGAAATTTTCCCTGAAGATCAAGTAAGGCGTATTAACTTTTGTGAAAGTGTAATGGCACGAGTCGTCGAAAATAATAATTTTATACAAAACATTTTATTTACGGACGAATGGGCGTTCTATTTACATGGTCGTTCTAATCCAATAATTACTAAATATTGGTCAAAGCAAAATAAACACCTGTTTTTGCCGCTTCGTACCCAATATCCTCAAAAATTGAATGTGTGGGCCGGTATATTGGATGATCATATTATTGGTCCTATTTTTATTGATGGTACACTTACAGCTGCTAGATATTTGTAACTGCTGCAAACATCATTCCTGCCGTTCGTCCGCTCAATGTTAACATTGATGAGATTTGGTTTCAACAGGATAACTGCCCAGCTCACACTGTACGGATTGTACAGCAAGCGAGCTAGAAATTTGGAAGAATTGCGGCAAAAGATTGTAAACACCGCCAATACTATATTGCCTGAAGCACTTGCTAACGTGCGGAATGAATTTTACTACAGGCTTGGTTATTGTCAAGAGCAAGCTGGCGGTTTATTTGAACATTTACTCAATTAATATTTCTATAGAAAATTTTAGTTTAATTTTAATACGGTAGTTTAATTTTGTAATTTAATTTTTAAAGAATATTTTAGTTTAATTTTCTTTCTTATTTTTACATTAATACCATTGCTTACACAGAATTATTACATCAATTTTCCAATTTTATTAAAATGTTGATACTTCTAAACTGATTATTGTGTTTTGTTTGTATTTTGTCACTTCTTTCCAGTGTGATAAAATATTACCGTTAACAAAAGCGCTATACGGAAAGCATTAAATGCACTCGGAACGTTTACATGACGTTTGCCTAGCCTGACCATCGTTTCACCTAAACCATGCGCAACAACACAATGTTTAATGTTTACATTACGTTAGCGCATTGTCTATATTTTAAGTTTATAAGTCGATACCCGAAAAAATGTGTCATATACATAAGGCAACACTGTGCGCGTTTTCTATTGATAGCCGCATTCCAGATCTGCTCAGACCACCGCACCGGTGTATATTGTTATGTTGTTCAATTTTGCAGTTATGTACTTTATACTGACAATGTCCGTGTTTCTGTAGGAATTCATGTCGATAATAATGTATACTATTACTATTACTTCCCAAGAAAACCCTAAACTTACTGCGTAAGAATTAAGGAAATCACTTCAGTTTACCAGGGTAGTACTTCCTGAAAATGTTTTTTGTAGTTTTGAATTGACAAGCAATCATAGATAAAGCACTGCTACATGAGAAACATTTCGAATATTTCACTAATAAACTAATTACGGCATTAGTTAAAATCTCTTAATCAGAGCATTTCTATTTCGTATACATATATTTTATCCTTCACCCTAACGAGCATAATATTAAAATTAAATTACATAAACTCAACGTTCCCGCGGGTAATGTTCTAAATATCAAAACAGTGTAAATTCAAAATACACTTCACTAACGATATTATCGACATTAAATCTTAGAATAGAAATTTTCGCATGGAAAGTTATTATATTACGTATTTCACAAGGTACAGACACTCAGACCGATTATGGCTTTTTCGACAGGATCAAAGTTATTGGCTCAACAATAAGACAATGAGTTAATGTTATGTCATATAATATTCAGTAAATTAGTGGTATTAGGTATAATTAACGTTGACAAAGATAATGAAAATGGAGGTAAGTATAGTATATAGTCTGTTTA
Organism: Popillia japonica; assembly: GCA_004785975.1. NCBI lineage: Eukaryota > Metazoa > Arthropoda > Insecta > Coleoptera > Scarabaeidae > Popillia > Popillia japonica. The sequence goes on along the minus strand of SMLS01074563.1, from coordinate 14,391 downwards.
ACAGTACACTCTAACACACACTAATGCTATTGTTAATAACACAGACAGTCACTATCGTTTGGAAAAAGTTTTTATTTAAATTCTTAAATTTAAGCCACTTAATAAATTGAGCTGTACTGAACTGTATATTACTTCTAATGAAAAATTATGAAATCATAGTTATGTTACTGTCGCGTGATATAAGCAATGAACTAGATCAGTACGAGATATTGAAACCAAAAGATGATGCAGTGAACCTGTGAGTCGAATGACGGGATTTAAAGTATCGTAGGTAAATAATTTCTGATAATTGAAACAAGACAACAGTGTTAAGAATGCGTTTTGGAACAACGCGTTTGGGAATTTGTAGAAGTGGTACACATAGTGAGTAATTAATTATCAAGCAATAAAATACAAGAACTTGGATAATCAAAAAAATATTGATATTGAGCGACACTCATGGTGCCAACTATGTGTGGGTAGTAGATGAAGCGCAGAATGAACATGAATTTCGTATTGTCTAGCTGACAGTTAAGATTAAACATGTGGCTTATAATTTTAAAGAAAAATTAAGAGCTACTACACCAAAAGCGATGGGAGTCTCATTATGGGTGTATGATTTATGTTTGATAAAATTTATGTATATTTACGGGTGGAATAAACAGTATTTTCGACTTTTTGCTTTAATAATTAAATTGCCGCTAATGATTATACCAGCAACCGCATTGACTTACGATATCTTTCAAAGCAACGAAAATGCAATTTATTATTGGAAATAATCAATAATAATGTGAGAAATGTGTTACTGCTCTTCTTTTATATAGTCTTTTGGTGGAAGCCGTATGCCAACTGACGAAAACGCGGATGATCATGGATATTGTGGTTACTTCGCAATATTTTATCATAATCTACATTTTATTGACAATTAAATTAATATGTATCTCAAAACTGTTTCAACCTCTTAGTTTTTAGTGATCATTGGTATTTCTCCTATAATATTACCAAATTATAAAGTATATGCCAGCTTTATTAAACTAAAGGCTCTCTCCGCTGAAGTTTTGAATGCTCTGCGATATTTCAACATATCATTTTTCGTAATTAGGATAAAGTCACTTCGAAATGATAGACCGAATTTGATATCTTCTGACATTTGCAGTGTTAGGAGTAACTTATCACTGTATAATGATATCGGCGCACATTATCTTATGTTCAAACCAATAACCCAAGAATACAAAAAATATTATGGACAGCTATTCAAGAATGGTAGACCTAAACAAACCGATTAATTACTACAAACATCTTTGAACAAACTAAAATCTGCATAGAATACTATTAAATTAAATGTGGACGCATTTTCAAATGCAAAAACCTTCCTTTAGCAGGGATAAATGAAATTAACGAAAGACCAACCGATATTGAGGCAGCAAGTGATTTTAATTATTTTTTGTGCCTGCGGTTACTGGAACCTGATCTAGCGCTTCAAGCAGTAGATATTCGGAGTAACCTTACAGTATTCGCTTACGTGGCGAGTCGGTGGTTGTACCGATACGAATTTTCACATCTCTCGGATTTGATAGCATATGTATGTACATCTTACATCTCCAAACCGTTGTCATATGCTATCAACTTAATTCCTTCTGAAAGAATTTGTCTGGAAATAGTTAAGCTGAGTGAGATTAAACCCTTGTGTAAGAAGGGTAATCAACATGTAGTCGTCAGCTACAGTCTATTAGTTTATTGTCCTTAATTTCAAAACCTTTGGACAATAGACTAATACCTTTTTGCTCGCATACTACTTAAAAAACATCACGGTTTTATTAAAAGCAGAGCGCGAGAACTGACAAATTTCAGTTGACGACTATTCATAAATTTTAATAAATCTTTATTTATTACTCCTGCAGAAATTGGAGAGATATGATACAAGAGGATTTCCTTAAATTGATTCTCGTCTAATCTGCGTGATAAATGCCAACATATTCTGCTGGGCAGTCATAAACTCAAGTTGCGGCGTACAGGTGTGAAAGTTCTTCAGGGGGGTGTCTTTGCGCAATACACTTTATAATTTATACCACTGATATGATTAGCTTTGCAGTTTCTAGTGCGATTCCAGTTTGTACAATTCTTTTCTATGCCGATGATACCAACATTTAGGTCACTATTCTTCCATAATAGCAGTGTAGCTAAAGATCTGCAATATATTGAACAATGTTTGTACTGGATAGATGCCAATAGCTCATGTCCCAGTACAGAGGAATTATGTTACTTTGTCTTTAATAGTGAAATGAACTTTCGCTGTATGACAAAAGTGTATTGCATGTGGAATCCACCAGGCTGCTCGGTTCGTAGACCACTTACAATGGAATACTCATGATGGTCAGCTGTCGTCTAGGCGTGCTAATAAGTATTTTGCAAGGTCAGGATATATATCCTGACAAATTTCTACTTCAATTATTTTATCAAAATTTGGTATTCTACAGGAGAGAGGGAGAAGGGGGAGAGGATTCGTTTTTAAAGAAAATAAAGAACTTACACGTAAATTCGAATGAGCTTCTGCCGCACGACCTTTAGGGATAACAAAAGAAAATGTTGCCGCTTATTTTTCAGTCCTAGAACGTACGTTGACTGAAAACGAATTGGTGAACGAGCCTGGACGCATTTTGAATATAGACGAGACAGAGCTTCAATTAAATAATCGTCCAGAGCATGTTGTCGCTGTCAAAGGATCTAAAAATATTGCGTCAGTGATGTCTTCTAAAAAAGGTGAAACTATTTCCGTTATCGTTTGCCGTAATCGGGAAGGGGTTTACATTCCGCCAACTTATATTTTCAAAAGCAAAAATAGCAAATTGAATATCAAAATGGAATACCTCCTGAGTCCACAGTTTATGTCAGAAAAATCGGCTTTGACGCGCTTCCCACTGCAGTAACATTGAAGTGCTAGAATATGCATCTGAAAATGGCATTATTTTCTTTTGTTTGCAGAGTCGCACTACTCAGTTTTTACAGCACTTTGATAGAAGGTTTTTTAGATCTTTTAAAGGGGTTTATTATGAAGCTTGCAATTTGTTTTTAAGGACAAATCGTGGAAGGCATAGGTACTATCATGCTTCAGTTTGGAAAATTGCTAGCGACTGCGTAGGAAAAGTCTGCTGCAATAAAAAATACAGTGACTGCATTCAAAGCAACAGGTATAATTCCATTGGATCCTACTATTGCTCCGGATTATGCATATCTAATAGAGGAGGACTCACAAAGACAGTCGCGATGTCGTCATTATTCTCTGCCGAAATTCATATAAGCACCATCTTAGATGATCACAAGCTTAGAAATCAATTAATCACACCACAACCTTGCTGTGCACATTTATGAAAATCAGATCATACTTTTGGAAAACTATTGGACCAAATATCTCCGATACCAATTGCGCGTACCATAGGAACTACAAGATTTCGTAGCAAACAAGTTGCTTCTGTTCTAACAAGCTATGACCATATCTCGGAAAAGAAAAATAAAATGGCGATAAAAGGTAAAACGACGAAACCAGCAAAAAATGCTAAAAGAGTGTCAAGAACTGAAAAACAAAAGAAGAAGCCGCAACATACTTATGAATCTTCAGACGATGCAGAGAATGACCATGATATTATTTATGACGATTCTTCAAGCTCCGAGGATGAGTCAGACCTGTATATAGCTTGTAGAGAAGCCTATAACAAAATAAAGAAGATAGTAGATTGGATTCAGTGCATGATATGCCACAGGTACCTATACAATGGCTGCACCAAGTTTAGGCATTACTGTGATTTTCATAGAAGGAGGCAGCTAGATTAATAGTAGTTTTAGACACATTTATTTCATGGACAGTGCCTTTGATTTCAAATGTCCTTTTTAGCTTAGATGTATTTTATGCTTGTGTATTTGACATTAATGAATTGTTGTTTTTATTATTATTATTATTTGTTTATTATTTATATTTGTATATGTAACAATAATGTCGAATATAGAAGTAAATTCAAATAAAGTTTATAAAGTGTACCCGTACACTACACTTCGTTATGCGAGTTCATGCCATAAAAAGGCATTCCTCTTATATACAAAGGTGAGATGGTGCACGGTTGACAAAAACGAAAAGAATTAGTATTGGCGATAGTAACGTATATAGTGTTATTTAAGTATATTATTACTTAATGAAGTGATGTTTGAGAATCTGAATTTATTTTTATTACTTTAAGTAGCAAGCAAAGTGTACAATTGTAATTTCCAAAAATGTGCGTCACCTCTCCTCGATTTACCCAACTTGTTTGCAATTTAAATAAGTCAAGAAGGGTAAGTTAAAGTTTTACTTCCCTATACGGAATGTATAGTTTTCTTTGCAAGGCTTTGGTTCTTTTCACCTTGCCTTCCTTTTCGCCTTATATCTCCTTGGATTCAGTAGGTCAGCCCCTTTCATTAACTTATTGATGGTATACACTGCAGCTACAAGGAAATCCAATGTCGGTAGAAAAGCTAGGAGTTTATCAGCTTTACAGCATTAAATAATGCAAGACCGTTTGCTCTAATAAATATAGCGTTGTAATTTTTTGGTCCTTTTATGGAGTGCTTTTTTATTAATTACTGTTCATCTAAAAATGTAATTATGTTTATATAATGACCGTAAAATAGTCTAGACAACAATTTCTTCTTCACATTGAAAATGTGGAGTAAACACTACGATTACTGTTATAAACGCACCTTCTACCGAAATGGGTAAACGCCTCTCTGTTAAGATATTTACTCCTAATAAGATCAGCCGTAAAATATTCTAAGCCTTATAAAACAACAGATAGCGCTTTCCCTATATTACACAAGTAATGAACAACAAAATGATCTAGAAGCAATTTTACTACCCAAATTTTAAAGATTGATTCTACCTGATTCATATTCCTCAGCTCTGGGACAACTTATGGTGGCATTCATATCTGAACTTATCTGGTAACTTTCCACTTGCTGCAATGGAGGTCCTGCTAAATCTGATTCCCTTGTAGCCGTGGGTGAGCAGTTATTGTAGAAGTTGTTGCTGACGGGTACACTCAGTTTGGAACAAAATACTGTTTTTAATTCAGGAGAATAAGTGGACCATCTCAAGATTCTACAAAAACTAGGCGAGGCAGCAAAATTAAAAAACCATATATCACCAAAATTTGACTGTGGCAAGTAATTTTAAGTGTTAAGTCAAGAGTGCTAAACGTGGAAGTCCAGCGAATCGAAACTACAGAACTCTACCCTACCCTTCCATACAGTGGTAAATGGAAGAAATCGAAACAGATATAAGAGCAGGAATACTGTTCGAAATTCAAGATCTCGGTCTCGTTAAGTACAAGCTAAACAATTCTTCAAGCGAAAATACTTATTATAGAATGTGCCTTGGAATGTTCGAAAAGACATCAGACAGCTAACCAACATTAAAACTTGATACTGTCTACTTACCCTCAAAACTCTGGTCCAAAGAAACAGTTATACAGATATATATAAGTACCAGGTAACTGGAGGCGCGGTCTTACCAACACATCATACATTTCATCTCCAACAGTGGACGGCTAAACAATCTGACATTGGTTACATTATGGCTAAATCTCTGCTGGATCTCTATTAAAAAAACTCAGGAGCACTACCACATTATTCAGTGGCCATGGACCACTGCGGTACACTTCAAAAATATGAACACGGTGGATACCGATACCCATTTTTGTTCCGAACACAACAGAGGAACACATCTTATCGTATGTGCGACTATCTCTTTCAGATAACTGTGCCTCTGCCAAGCTACCGCCATCTAGAATAGACACAGAGAAAACTGGCCGATACAGGAGTCATAAAATACAAAATCGCAAAAACAAATATAAAGACAGACGCTCTTCAGAAGAAATTACATTAAAGGTAAATTTCAGTATACATACATATTTCAAAGTATATACGTTAACCTTAATGTAGAAGTAGACACAACTACACTAAAGTGCATGTATTATCTTCTAGCATGGTCATTTCGCTGCGTAGTATATAACATCTCAAGCACGACTGAGCTAATAATAATAATAATTTATTGGTGTTAATATACATCAGTATTTACACAAGTCAATGAAGTAAATAAAAAACAAACAATATAGCACAGCTAGACAAACAATACAATACACAATGCATTACACACAAGATAGTTCCAGAGGCAGAGGTGCAACTTTTTTAAAATATCCAAAAAATTCCTCATTGGAATAGAAAGCCTGTTCAATAAGCAAAGTCTTCATGCTGGTTTTAAATTTAAGTATTTCTAATTCTTCTTTCTAATACAACAACACAAACTTTACCAAACGGTAGTCACGAAGAAGCTGTTACGCAGTAGGTGACGAAACGAGCATGCAATAAACAATGTATTTTGGGGAAAATGGCGTAGGGAATTATTGAAAAAACTTAGCAATTAATCAAATCATAGATCATAGATCCTGAGATATTATTTGTAGTTTTTTATACTATATCGGCCTCACATTGCACCCACCGTTGTATTATATACCAGGTTGCATAGCGACATTCTCACTTTGCCACGTGTTGACCTAGAAAGGAAAAGCTCTGAAGAGCGCAGGAAGAAATTGATTTTTATAAATAACATGGATTTATTATCTGATTTTTGCGACCGATGTATTATAGGCGCATGTAAACACTTACGTCACTATTCCCTACAGTAGAGAGGATAAGGATAAGCTTTCAATGGTTTCGGCTATATTGAGAATAGGATATTGAATATCCGGTTTAATGGAAAGATTTTGTATCGGAATGCCTTGTTGTAGACGGGCCAAAAGGGCTCGCTTATACGATATAACTTGCAACTGACATTTTAATAATATTCTAAATTTGAAAGCAAGTTCATATTTGAGTCTTAGTGTACAAGCAACGGAAGGAAGTTTTCGGTGTTACTAATTACGCTGTAAATGTGCAGCATAGTTTAACAGGCGCGGTTTTATTTCCAGGAATACTTCAAATTACTTGTCCCATACAGATATACGACGTAGTCTCATGTATAACGCATCGCTAAATAGTCAAACCTTAATTAGCTGATAATAAAACAGATAAGTGTTACAACGTCGCAACGCAAATCTGTCATATCCTCCTTTCCTTTGAACTAATTTTAATATCGCTTCCAATACGGCAATAAATTTCAGGTAACTTTCGTTGGAAAGTATATGTGTATGTAAATGACAATTCTATGGGCTAGAATTATATGGTATGTTATTAAAAAGCTAATTGGTAAATATAAGTTATTAGTAGTAAGTTGGAATGCACGCAAGGATAGTAAAACTATAGATACCTATACCTAATGCACAAAATTCTTTTATTCAAATAGTGGTTGAGAAAGGAGTACATATCACAATATCTGAGCTGGCGCTTACATATTTGAGAAATTAGATATAGCAATGAACAGTTTATAAGTACATATGAATAGTTTTTAAGTAACAATTTAGAAGAAACTTTCCCAATAATACTACTAATAATAACTTTATAAAAGATAGATAATGTATACATAAAGAATAATTTGTACATGTAAGTATTTTTATGACCTTTTTTTACTTATCTTATTTTTCTGGAATTTTTTTCACTTCTAGGTCAATTACAACATTTTAATTAGAATAAAGATCAAATTTATTCCAAAACCTTTACTATATAATTTGGTTTTCGTTACAACTTCGTCAGTGGAATAAAATTGACATTTATGTAATTCGTGTCAAATAATAAACAATTTATTTATTGTATAATTTCAGAAAAATAAGATAAATAAAGAACAATATATCATATGCATCTTATGTAGTTACATATATACAACATACATACATATGTATATTTAATGTAGATAGTGCCGTGGTTATGCGGAGTAATTATTGAAATAACGTTTACCAATATGTCACGTTTTATTTAATTGTAGGATTGATGTTTCGTTCATGTTAACATGAACTTTTTCAAAACATTGTCTTAGTGGAATAACTGTAAAAAAGAAACTCAATTGTAATATGTGTTTGAAATCATTGAAAAATACAGTAAGTTACAATAATAAAAGATGAATAAGAATGGAATTATGTGTAAGAATGAATGGTGGGGTCTTACCTTAATTAGAATTCAGTTCAGATGAAACACAAAAAAATCACGCTTGCAAATTCACACGAAATTAACGATTATTATACTTAATTAAAATTTCAAAATAAAATAATATTCTGGTAGAATTTAACAACAAAATTCTACATTTAGAAATATGTAGTTTGCTACATTTTAATATTTTTCTTTGAAAATGTGTGACATTGTAGCTGTGTTCGAATGTTTTAAAATTATAACGTATTGACCAGTGTGTCTAAAAGTGAACGTGCTGGGGAATTTTCTTATTCGAATTTTGTAAAAAGTAGTCATGTGTGTACGTATATATATTATATTGAAAAGTTATACGGGGTTAATTCAATAAATTGGTTTAAAATATTTTATTTGAAAATCAAATCAAGGGGGAATACAAATTTGATAAACCTGTGATATCTTGTCTGTCATTGACTGAATTTTTGTGTTTTTTTATTTGTATCATTTCTAACATTATTCGAGCATTATACCGGTTCTCCTGATTTAGTATTTTTGTATTATTGAAATTGAAGGAATGGTTGTTATTGTTACTATGTTTTTTAAGAGCAGTTAAATTATTTGAATATTTATGACCTTTAATACGGTCAGACATGTGTTGCTGAGTTTGCCCTATATATACTCTGTCGCAATTATTGCATGGAATTTGGTAGACAATATGTGTTTGTTGTAATGTAGGGGTGGTGTGTTTAAGTTTAGTGTATAGAAAACGTAGATTATTATGATTTTGGTGGGCAACTTTGATATTATCAGGAGCTAAAATTTTGTTTATTTTTTCTGATAACGTATTAACATATGGAAGTGCAACATATCTAGGATTATTGTCGTTATTTATCTTGGGCGGAGTTCTGGTGCTGTTGTAGATTTATTAAGAAGATTAGAATTCTTAAAATGTAATTTCTCATCGTCAATTACAACTAAATACTTCATTCTTGTCACAGTATTTATTTGAATCTGAACATTGTAAGCAGTTTATTTAATTTAGTCTTATTACCAACAATAATATACTTAGATTTAAAAATATTTAATGAAAAGTTGTTGTCACACAATCTTACATATACATAGGTGAACTACTGGGGTCACTATTACTTTTGTCAACAAGGTCTTGCAAATTATTGCCCGAAACGTATAACTTATCATGTCATTACCAAAAATGGAAATTTCACACTCTTTTACATAATTAATTATTTCATTTATGTATAAGTTAAACAGTTTCCTTATGAAACTCCATAGTCAATAGTCTGGAGTCATTTTCCATATTTAATATTTTATCCTCCATTCTGTAAATATGATAAACTATTGCAACACTGTCTTAGAAAAGCCAAATCCGGCAAATTTTCTCAACACTAAGGACGTATTAACACTTTCAAAAGCTCTTCGCAAATCTAAAAATGCACTACGGAGATAATTGACAAACACACCCTGTATAATCTGAAGATATATCCACAAAATTTGCAGAGCAACATAGTTTCTTGTAGACGAGTCTATGCAGCGAGCTTCGACTTTTGCTATCGCCGCATATTTTATTGCGCGGCTCGGTTAGGTGGAAAATGCCGTCACCATGGAGACTGACAAGAGTGGGCGAAACCGGTCGTTCTTAAGTGGTGTGGAGGTAGGATGTAGTTATATTTGCTACATAATGGCGGATTGAGCGCGCTACTTATCACATATAAAAAAAGTAATTACATTCTCACAAGAGTGCTGTGTTCGGAAACCCGATTGACATTCCAGACAACATTATTCCTGTTACGGTATTCAATTATCTGATCCTTAACAACTAACTCCAACATTTTCCCACACATCGACACGCGATATATAGGTCTATACTCCTTACATGTCATAGTTTTAGACTCTTTTGGTATTGGTATAATTCTTGTCAATTTCCATTCTACTACTACCTAGAAATTCACAATGTCCAATATCCTACTCGCTGCAACCATGATATATAATGTCCTTAAATGTAGGTTAAAATTCCATATTCGCCGTCACCAACTGCAGCATACTGTTTCAGAGTAGACATGTCAATTTCTTTAAAACTGGACCATTCTTCATAAGTTTCCATGTTATATAAAATAAAGACTACATGCCCCAGCAACACTTTCATCTTCTTCTACCAGTTCGTTTTGGAAAAGGATGGATTTCTCTACTTGATTTCTCTTATTATTTTCAGTTATTAAAGTTTTTCCATAAATGTGTGCTATTATCTTTATTGTCATGAATTTTATTATTAATTATTGTGCAAATATCACCCAATCAGTAGAAATAATTTCTGCTCTCATGGACTTCATTAATAAAACCAACATTCCAAAAAAAGGAGCTATGACTGTATGAGAATAATCACAATGTACACGGGTCAAGGATAAGGAACATAAATACGCTTTGCTATGGGCTGTGCTTGTTATAAGATTGTGCGCTATATTAATATTACTGACGCTGGTGACACATGTACCATTTTATAGTATTTGAAAAATACGAAGCGAAAGTCGGTTCTTGTTTGATTAATTTGTAACTTGTTTGACCAGAACCGTTGGAATAAGCGACTCGTCGCGGTATTACAGATGTATTTGTACGTCTACTATTGAAATACCATCCGATATTGAAATATCTGACCGTGTACCCGTGTACTAAACCCTCATCTACTCCATAAAAAGTAGGTATACTATGCAATTAACACCTGCTACTAAATAACCTCTTGTATGAGGTGCTGGTTACATAGTGGATGTGGCGTTCAAGGTAGAATCTGATCCGATATGTTGTACTTATGCAGTTTGTCTATCAGAATGTAAAAGAAAGGAAATATTTATTTGTATTTTCTAAATTCGTGCTGATTCGGGCCAAGAATTTTATAGTTATCTACGAAATGGTTTAAACGACTTAACATGTATAATAGTATTCAAATATGTATCTGTCCAACCTTACAGATTAAAAACAGCTTTGTAGTTTTTTGTACCTGCCATTTATGTTACCTCTTTTGTAGTTTGTAATAACTGCAGATGTTTTGAAATAATTTACGTATGTTGTAACGTTATCGTTACGTTTGAACAACGCTGTATGTCGCCGCTTTTGAACAACGCTGTATATCAGCCCTTTTTTAACAACGCTGGATATTTTTGCGATGATGGTGGTTCTTGCGCTGTAGAGGTCCGAGGTTACTTTTTAGGCAAAGCCGAATTGATTCACTCTCTCTCTCTCTCACTCGATCCCGTCTCAAGCACTGTAAGTTGGTTTCCGTTCGTTAATTTAGTTAGTATATCTTATCTTTGATATCGTTTATCGCATTCTTATCTAAATAGGTAATTTATCCTTTAATTGATATTGTATTTTTTGTTTATAGGCAATTTAATATCCCAGTACGGAATAGTCTCTTTTTTTTGTATTTTAGGGTAATTACCACTTGGTGAGGCTAACCGAACGAATCTACGATTTTATCTAATCAGAAAGTCAGTGACTCGGTGATGCAACTGTCAAGGAGAAAGACGGCTGAGGAACCTGCATTATAGATTTTATTTAGTCAGATTGATCGTTTCTTTATTTGCTGTTTAATTTATCTAATTTTAGGTACCTTATAACCTGCAATAATTCAATATTTTACGGTTATACCAGCTGGTCTATATAAGTTTCTTCCTAAGCACGTCATAGACTTTTTTGTATGTTCTTTCATTCTAGCACTATTAGTCAATAAGATCTTGTTAAATATTTTAGATCTAAGATGTACCATTGTATTACTTTTGCTCATTTTAACAGTTTGCTATTGTATAATTAAAATTTCAAATTGTCTTTTATATTGTGGAAGTAACTTTTAGAATTTCATGAATTGTTATTAGTTTAATTGGTGTTTCCTTTATTTATTACCACTGTCCACACCTAGCTCGGAAGTTCATTTGGTGTTGGGGACTATGCACCCTTATTAAAATTTGCATATTGGCGCCCTAGTTTTTTTGAAAAACCTCCAAACATACTGAGGTTAGTTAATTATTTTTTTTTCTTGTTTTAAATCTGTTAAACTGGTTATAATGTACGTATAAATATTAAATTTATTAGATATGTAAGTAAATTTAAATCAAACCGGAGAATTCCTCCAATATAATTCAATTCCTCAAGCTAATACGATCACACGCTCCAATAAGATCTCTAACCACTTACTGGGAGCCTCGTTCACAAATTAAACCGGTACGAAAATTAGGCGTAGATTGGAAAGTCTATAATGCTAAAGTAGCTTTAAGCAATTTTACAAGATTAACTTCTACTACCAAGCAACATGAATTTTTGTTAATGTCATATATGTACAATCGGGTACCAATAATCACTAAACAATTTTAAAGATACAATGAATTTATGAAATAAGTTAAAGACCTACTAAGTTTATAAGATTTATAAAATCAATGCTTCGGGACTTACCAAGGATATAAACTAACACATTAAGAAGTTTGCATTAATTATCTATTAGTCGAATTGCATGCTGAAAAATTGGAGGAATGTGTCTCAGTTAAAATAGTTAACACAAACATCTCCAGACAGTACTAAAACCTCACCTGATGTAAATAATAAAAAATTACAATTAAAGAATTGAACTACGAACAAAGCGGTCAAAATGTATCGCTATAATAAAGGTGACACTGCTACTACAGTACAGATATATTGAAAATAAAACGAAAAACACTGCATTTTAGTATCTTTTCATTATTAATTTTCTTTATCTAGAAAACGCTCACAAAGCGTTTGGTTCCGCCTGTCGGTCTACAAAAAGCGTTCTATCGACAGTGTACAATAAAAAGTCAACCAAAAGTCATCTAAAACGCATTATTGCCGCATCAGGAAATTGTCGCCAGTAAATCGTTAATGTTTTGCGTCTATATTGGAAACAATTTTGATTTTTTTAGTGGCCACTAGTCACAGGTTTTACTGTAGTAGTAGTAGTAGTAAATATCTATTTTCTGTTTTTTATTCATTAATATGCGTCTGTTTTCGTGTCTTTTGTCGTGTATTTGTACCTATTCCTCTTCTGTTACGGTGCTACTGCCCAAATCGAGCCTTGGCCTCCCTTAGTTTATACCTGGGATATGGGATTTGGCAAAATTATAAAATATGGTCGAAAGTCCGTAGGAAATACGTAGGAGGAGACCTTGCGAAAATTCACATTTGATTCCTATTTAGCGAAAGAGTATTATTGGGCTAATAGTTTCTGAAAATGTAATATATGCCGTAAAATTGCAAGATGATGATATAATAAGAGGTTTCGTTCGGCAACAGAAAGACGCTACTGTAATTGATTTACAAACACTAATCATACGGTCCTCAAAATCCACCAAATATACTCAATCATATTTCTTTCTATTTGGTTACTTCTTCTTCTTAATCTTGTACCTTCCTACCGAAAGGTGTAAGGTAGTTTGAGTTGAGGTTATTTATTCCTTCTCGTGTATTTCCCTCTCCACAGTTTTCTGTTTTTTGTTTCTTCCTTTATTTCTTACCATTGAATCCCTCGCTTTTTGGTTTCTTCTCTTACTTCTTCTTCCCATGTTTTCCTAGGTCTTCCTCTTGTCAGTTTATCTGTTGCTTTTGTTTCATATACTCTTCTTCGAAATCTTTCCTCTGGCATTCGGCAAACATGTCCGAACCATCTTAACTAGTTTTCTCCTATTTTGTCATTTACGGGCTCTATTCGTAGGTATTGTCTAAATGTTTCATTTCTTATTTTGTCTCTTCTTTTTTTGTTTTTAATCTTCCTGAGGAATCTCATCTCTATTGCGTTTATTCTTGATTTCTGTTTTTCCGCCAACGTCCACGTTTCGCTACTGCATTGTGGCTCTGACTATTTTCTTTACTACCTCGGCTTTTATTTCTTCGTCAATTTCTCTTTTACTTAGGAATGTCGTTTTCATTGTGTTGAATATTTTTCCTACACTGTCAATTTTCCGTTTTTCTCTATGATCGTTCCCAAATATTTATGGTTTTCTACTTGTTTTATGCTTTGTCCGTTTATTTTAATGTTGTGTGTTTTACTTTCTTTTGATAGAATCATGCTTTCCGTCTTATTTATGTTTATTTTCATATTTATCTTATTTAGTTCATCTTGTAGTGTATTTAGGTTGTGTTGTACCTACTTAGTTGTTTTTCTGATTCCGCCAGGACTGCTATATCATCAGCAAACATGAGTTCTGCTATTTTTGTTTCTCCCATTTTCCAATTTCTCAGCCTTAGTTTCTTCATTTCCTTCTTTGCTTCCTTTATTGCGTCGCACATCCCTGTGTAACCCCCACTTCCGATTTAAATTTT
>SMLS01074562.1:0-28332 GCA_004785975.1 Popillia japonica | reverse complement strand
TGATCTAGATTTTATTCCCGTAGATCTCACTGAGATACATTTGATTACACAGGCCCAAGTAAATAATTTAGTAATTGTAATTTGAACTGAAGTAAAGCCAAAAGCGAGTGATTAGGCCTCAGATTGCAAAGTTGGAATTTATTGGACCACAGTACCAAAATTAGTCATTTATGAATTTTATTCTTACCTACTGCAGTGATGCTGACGGTTTGAAGAATGTTTTTAAACGTAAACACCAACACGCAGAATGGCGACTATTCATTGATCTAAATTGGAAGCAGTTCTTTTGCATGATGGCAATGCATTGCCCTCAGTTCTCGTGACATATTTAGTCATTCTTTTAGGTCAGTTAAAACAATCTTATGAAACTATGAAAAGTAAAAATATAAGGTGACCTCAAAGTTATACCCTTGTTATTAGGAATGCAACTAAGATTCACCAAATGCAGTTGCTTTCTGGGAAAAAAGGATAGTCATGCTAAACTACAGTATTACATTGTGTAAAGTTGACCAAGTGGACAGATGGTTGCTGGAGAAAGAGAGACAGTAAAGCCATGTCGATAGAAAAAATATTTATTTGCCTCCTTGGTATTTAAAGTTAGGGCTGATAAACAATTTTGTAACAGGTAACTTCCAAAACCTAACAAAGGCAAGATAAAACAAGGCATCTTTGCGGGTCCTAAAATTCTACAATTAATGAATGACAAAGCCTTTGATGCGGGTCTACGAGCAAAAGCAAAGAGGGCATGGCATTGTTTCAAATCTGTAGTAATCGACTTTTTGGGCAACACCAAAGAGGAAAATTTCAAAAATTTTGTGGATAATATGTTGACATCTTACCATAAAATGAGATTTAACGTTTTAATGGATATTGTGTATGTATATTTTATTATGCTAAATTCATGTAATTTGTAATCCATTTCTTCTCTGACACTATACGTGTTAGCGAAAAACCAAAAGCGGATTCAGATTCAGCAAAAGAGCAATGAATCACTTCCACCTGCTTGAAACTAGGAATCAGGAAAAAGCTTTAAATATCGTGATCAGTGTAATCAACCCATATTCGATTCTAATAGATAGGTAATACTAATGCATACGAAATTACTCATTATTATTTTATTTCCATTTTCCTTCGAATACAAAAATTTTAACATTTCTAAATTGTACCCTCGGGTAGCACAGCTTTGGAAATAATTTCTCCTGACTATTATTATAAGGATTTAGTTATTTTGTTTCGTTATTTTAATACTGGAACAGTCCAACTAATTAACGAAATTCATTAGAATTACGCCAATAAAACCAGCATAAAGCTTAGTTCTTAATACCTATTCATAATTCTCACTAAGCCTTAATGAAGTACTAAAAATCACACGAACAATGAATACCGCATAGTCGCAATTACTTGCTCAATCACTTAAATCTCTACTTTTGTGATATTCAACGACGTAAATATCGGCAAACATTCTTTGTGGCGTATCCAACCGTCGTGCATCCTCAACCTTAATTTTTTATTTGTTATCCGACTATTGTTTGTCTTGAAAAATGATGGCGGCGAGCCAAAGAAAGAAATGAGTTTGATATTGTCTCACTGGAACTGACAAACGTTGCATTTCTCTATTATTCAAATAATAAATGAACATTTTTAACGACGTTTTCCGGATCTGCGTAACTCATTCTCCTTTCTTTTCTCGTCTTTCTCAGTCGTCGGAATCTCGTTCTCTTTCACTCTCGTTTCAGCGAACATGTTCGCGCTCTCATTTATACATCGCCTTTTGCCGCAAAGATTAATTTGCTGTTAGATTTTATTGAAATTGAATTGAAGAGATAAAAATTTCCAACGTTATATTAAATCAAGACGAATTAAATTAGAGAATATGCGATTTTCCAGAAACATATTGCCAATTTCTTGTGTAAATTTAAATCCTCTGTTTACAAAAATAAAAGGCATACTATAGGCAATTGAACTATTCATGTAATTGCCATCATAAGTTAATTATGAATAATAGAAATTTGGGAGCTAGGAGAAGAAGATAATAATTCGGTAGCATTTTCGCAGCCGGTGCCGAAAGCTATCACTACTACAAGCTAATAATCTACTGTAGTAGTTTAATTGCTGCTAGTGTCTTTTATGTACCAATATGTGTTTATGTATTATCGTAGACCCGCACTTTGAGGGCTTCAACAATAACCTGAGCCACGTTGGTGAATCTACGGATATTTTTTTTATGAATTAAATTCTCTGGTTTCTAAAAACTTGGGTCCGGTGAGCTCTTACCTCAGGGGTGTTCACGAGTTATGCTGAATAATGACGAATATTAAATAAATTAACTAACATCAACCTCACTCCTCTCAATAATACACAAATTTTTAATTACACACAAATATTTATTATAAGGAAAACATGTAAATAAAATAACATACAAAAAAATTAATTTGTTCAATTAACATATAATTAATATATATGTATTTTTATGACCTTTTAACTTATCTTATTATCTAGATAGATTTTTCCAGTTGTTAGGTCAATGATAACACTTGCAATTCCAACAAAAGTCAATTTTATTCCACTGAAGAAGTTGTTACGAAAACCAGATTACCTACATATATTGTAAAGGTTTTGGAATAAATTTGACTTTTGTTGGAATTGCAAGTGTTATCATTGACCTAACAAGTGGAAAAATCTATCTAGATAATAAGATTAACATATAAAAAAATGTACTAATCTAATAACAATATTTATTAAAAAAAACTTATTATGGCGCCCTCTATGGATATCTGAATAAACCTTAAGCTTAATAACAGAAATCTACTTGATCGGCCTTCTATTGGTTTACGTAAATTAATTTCAAGGTCAAATTATGGCTTGGCGTCTGTTTGCGATAAATTGCAATAATTCAAAAATAGTACTATTTCTCTACGTAAGTTAGTTATAATAGGTCAAATTGATTTTATAGGAATTAATTTAGTGAAATAAACAACGGAAATTATCAAAATGCAACAATGAAAAAATGGATCGGAAATTCTAACCTTACTCCTAGGATTGAATTTTATCTGGGATTACGGCCTCGGAAAAGGGTAAATCTGGATAGATGTGTGGAGATTGAGTCTGTTCTGGTACTTGGAAAATAATAAATTGCGGATTAATATTCAATTCAATAAATAATTTTAGATACAAGCCCTGGCGTCGGTTTCCGAAGAAGACAATTACACAACGAGTTAACTCGTCGACGGTCCAAAACATACTCTCTTTTAGTTATTCAAATTTTTCTGAAAAATTGATATCTAATCGATGATTTCTATTGGTGAATAGAAAACAATTTTGATATTGACAACCTGAAGACATGAAAAAAAAAACAATTTCCCTTAATTTAATAATTATCTTGTGGTTAGTTTTCACCAATACAACCTTTTTTTACCTATTAACATTGTTTGATTTCAGATATTTCTTTTTAACCTAATATTTTACATGAATTCAAAATAGGTTTTTTACAAAACTTTCTTAATGACATTTCTGGTGAGTTCTTGGTTACTTAATTTCTATTGGCCTAAATTATTGTTTAAATTTTACATAGATGATTAGCTTTATATTTCGCTTTGAAAAATTAATGAAAGAATTTGAATGCTATCCAACTTGGTTTAACCTGTCTGATACTTGGTCTCTTGCTACAACATAACCGTCCTTGTCACATTGCACCTCATAACAGCTAGGTCTCCCCTAAGTCTTCCAGCCGGTCTAAAGATTTAGTTTCTAATTAACCCTGATTAACCCCTTGTACAAGTATTTTAAAGAAAATAATATAGAACTGAAATTGTCTCTATACAGTATATATGTGTCATGTATTATGTCAACATTTAAAAAAATTATAGAATTTTGACTTTCCTTTTCAAACGTAAATTTTAATCCATCATAATAGGAATTAAATGTGTGTATAACAGGATCAATTTTACCTAACGGTATACAACATGTGCAATCATCTACAAACCGCTTGTAAAATTCAACATGACAATTTAGTTTATTTAATGAATCTTGTTCAAGGTCCTCAATTACTAAATTTTCTATTACAGCAGACAATGGAGAATCAATTGCAATTCCAAAAATTTGTTTGTATATTTTGCCGTTGTATTGAAAATAGGTAGAATTTAAGCAAAATTCTGGAGCATGAAGTCACTTTTTGGTAAATTTGTATATTTTTTTATTAAATCCCATTTTTTATCTATACTAGATAAAGCTAAATCTAAATGCATATTAATGAATAATGATACCACATCTAAACTTAATTCGTAATTATGTGGTACTATTTTATTATTTACGAATTTAACAAATTCCCACGAATTTTTTATGCTGTTCTTCGAATTTCCTACAATATTACTAAGAATTTTGTATATAACAGCAAATAAAATGTAAATGGAAGGTATAAAATAAACCAATCCAATATTACCAAATATGTTTGACCTTGAAATGCACATAAGGAGGTGTTTTACTAACTTTATACATCAAAGCGTGTCAGATAAGTATTAACACACGCAATTTTTATACTATGTACAGAACATATAAGGCACATTACTTTTTACATATATGTAACAGTTTTGTTCATATCTTTATAAATAAAACACAGAGGACAAACATTATGGTATGCAAAAAGCTAGGTCCTCTTCTGTATTCATCTCTCTATAAAAATCTAGATAAATTTTTAACATGTGCTGCGTCTGTGGAATGCAAACCTTTATCTCTATCCTACAGTACTTTTTCATAAAGCAATAGAATATATCATGAGCATTTATTTTGAAGAAGGTACGTTTTTATAAGATTGTATGTATAACGACATATTAAGCTTAAAAATTAATGACAGTTAACTTCTTACTCTAATGTTGGAGATCTAGATCAGGTTTTCGAAATAGTTTTGCTGCAATAACAAAATTGCGTACATGAATTCGGGCTACTATGGGGCTGATTCTCTTTATTCAGTTTCACTTACCTCTTAGATATCCTTCTTGTAAACTGCGGGTGGCGGTGTTGTGTCTTGAAGTGTTATATCTGGATCTTTTTTGCTGTTGTAAAATCTAAAATCAGGAAAACAGAAAATAGGATTTGTATTCAGGCGTCGATCATTGTATTGCGCTGATTGGAGTGTTTTCATAGTTCGATGTTTGGTATGTAGTACTAATTTTTACGCAATTATACACTGTAATTCCTAAACGACAGAACGGATTTTAACGAACTTGGTCTCGTTGGAAAAAGGATTTATTGTTCCATCCAACGCATCTTACCTACGATATGTCAAATTCTTAGTGATGCTAGTCTTTTGATATGATAGAAATTTGCAAAATTAAATGCAATAGTTTTTTTTCATGAAAATGTGGCGAAATGATACCTAAATAGGTTAGTGAAATTGGTATTTCGATATCTTGTTGGTAGCTTGAAATATCGAAGAAAGAAAAGTTATCATATATCATTCAAGATTCAAAGATACCATTTCATAATTTAATAAATTTTATATAATGCAAGTGTTTTTAGATCAAAAAAAATTAAAAAAAAACCTGCAGGAGCACAATGAGAAAAAAGGACCGATTTTCAAATAAAACTAATGCGCCATTCAATGTGCGAACTGTCTTGCATCACACCCAATGCATTGCAGGAGCCGCTAATGAAACGGTGGAGTTCATCGGACAGGGACGGTTATGGATCAACTGAGCAAAACGATTAAGGATCAACGAAGCGGAACGGTTACGGATCGGCGATGCAGAACGGGAATGGGATATATAATTAGAAGCAAAAGACGACAAGATCAGTCTTTAGAAAAGGTCTGAAGAAGCTGATAGCACAATCAGCGAAACGTCAAGACAGAGAATATCCCGGGTGTTGACCGTGTCATGGTTAGTAAAATATATACAGTACAAAATAAAAAAATAAAATGCACAAAGAGGTTAACTGGGTGGGTACCAGAAGGTCACGGTAACTCGAGGTGTAAACCACGTGGTTGACACATCGAGTTACCGTGACCTTCTGACGCCCCTCACCTACCAGAAGGTTTTCGCCTCTAACGTGGTTTACACGGCGAGTTACAGTGACCTTCTGGTACCCACCCAGTTAACCTCTTTGCTGCTGAAGACTTACATTAGTGGCGAAACGTCGAGTTTATTGTATATCTTGTGCATTTTATTTTTTATTTTGTACTGTATATATTTTACTAACCATGGCACGGTCAACACCCGGAAAGCCCTCATTATAGAAACTCGGGCCGTGGGAGCCTTTGATATCAATTAAGACAGAGAATAGTTACCTACGTGACAAGACCCGAAAAAACATACCTACTACTATATTCATTTATAATAACTATAAGAGTATCATCAAAAGCAATAGATTCTGCAAAACTATACTAACTACCTATTACCTACATCGTACCTTTTTTTGTAGAAAAGCTTTATGCGTTGTTTCTTTTATTCATTTTCAATTATTTCCCAAAATAAATATCTCCATGTGTTATCCCCATAGCGCTAGTTCTACTTTGTAATCACCGCCGACGTAAAAATCAAGGACACGAAGTTTAAAACTATTTTAAACGCTTGCAATCGTTTTATATGGTCATGATTATCATCTTCCTGTGTTACCGATTTATTTTGTTACGGGTTCATCATTCTGAAATTATTATCCTTTTAATGACTCTGGTTACTTAGTTCTACGACATAATGTTAGTTTCTATAGATTGCTTTGCAATAGCTTCTAAATACATTTCTCCGACGTAGGGGAAAAAGACATTTTCGTTAGCAGGATCTTTTTGTTACCACAAAACACTATCAAAAATTTTGTAAATTTCGTATATATGCGAGAAAATAAATCGGCCAACACGTTTTACAGTCTTCAAACTTTATATAGTAACATTTAAACTACGTAAAACTTTCAACATCTCTAGTTGCACATTGCCGTAATTACCTAATTTACCATTTCTATTCCTGTCTTAGAGTGAACAGAGTTTAATAACCACACTAACAATAATTCTGCAGCAGTTCTTCTACTCACTGCTAGCTTTAATAACTACAGACAATAATATCACTCTGAGATATAAAGACGACAATAATATAATCGCGCGTAACGTATTCCATTATATCCAAGACGACGAACAGTAACGTCACAACGACTACAACCACGGTAGCAATATAATACGGAATCTTGCCTCCAGTCAGAATTATTGCCTTGCACATTGCACACTTAATCCGCATAATAAGACCCTTTATCAACGTCTCGTCCTCTAGCCCCAATGAGGAGAGGGATGTGGTCGCTAGGGGGAGCCATCGGTCCTCTCATCCATCCAACCGACACCCGTTTCGCAGAGCGATCCTCGATTTTCTGCTCGGTTACCGTTTGGAACTTTTCTACCGCTCCGAGAAATCTTTCGTTTCTGAAAGATAGTATCCTGTAGTTGCAAAAGTTGTTATATACAAAACTAATTGCAGAAATATATAAGCAGCACTTTAAAGTAAAATTTGCAATTGTATACTAGTGTTATGGTTGGGGTAATTTTTGTAATTTTTTTAATAATTAATATAATTATTTTTTTCCCACACTCGCACCTTGACTTCTTTATAGAAAATCTCCGTGACCTATAAGTATAGAGAGCACTTTCATCAGGTAATTTCATCTATCTAAAAGAGATATATTAAAGCGAATTGAATAATAATATGCTGGTTGTTTATTGTTGGATTATAGTCTACGGGCTAGAAATAGCGTAAAATCGTTTTATTTCTAGGGCAGGTTAAAAGTTTTAAATATTATACATTCAAAACGTAATAAATATAAAAACATTTGAAATATTACATACGTACCTACATGTATCTCGGCATTTAGGTAAAATCAAACTATTAGAACTATTACTTTCTGAGACAAAAGAAGTTTCTTTTCTGTTGCTCAATGTTATCGAGGAAGAAATCAAATAAAATCTGACTTTACGTAGCTTCTATTCGCACTTGTTGACGTCGAAAAACAGAATAATTTATTTTCTAGAACAGACAATATTGATTTTAGTACTCGCTTATCAAAACATGTCATTTCACGATTCGATTTGCGTGCGTAAAAAGCCATTTTAAGCACTAGTGCGTGAAGTAAAGTTGGTACTAACTGTAACTTGATTAATTTAGTGACATTTTAAAATCATAAATCCCTAACCCTAATAGTATGCTGACCAGCTCATTGTTTTTCTGTGGAAATAATAAAACGACATGAAACAGAAATTGTTATATTTGGAAGGTATGTAATTCAATGTCAGAACAGCAACAAATATTGTATAAATTACATCCATTCATTCTTTTCAGAAATTGAAACAGAACAATTATTAAAAATTTTGATCGGGTAATTTTCACAACCAGAGATTGATACCCCAGGGATTAACTGATTGTTTGTTTCAATTGATCTCGATTGCGAAGGTAGAGTAACGTTGATTGTATTATTGCGTATATCTTGTATTTCAGATGTCGAACAAGTTGCAGGAGGACTCGACATTTCTAACAGGGTCATTTTTTTAGCCAATTGAATTCTACTATGCAGAGATTTTTGGCATATCCTTCTGCAACCGTAGATGATTTCTATCCACCATGCCTTTGAATTGAAAGCAAGTCACCTCCTTGGTTTGCCAACAATGTCGCTGAACTGCTTCGGAATCAGTGACCAGTGAAGTTACTTGCGCTATCAAGCTGAAGGTGCTCAGCTATTCGCATTGGAAGTAATTTGTTCTTCGCTTAATACTGCTGACTTTTTAGGCTGAAGTTGTTTCGTTGTCTGTTGTAAATATGCTATGAGTTTTGCATATTTGGATATATCCGTATTATCATATATTATTAAGCATGATTTTAACATAGAATAAGTCGACCATAATGATTTATTTGATTGTAAATTTTGAAAATAAACTAATAAAGAATTTTCGGAATATTTTTTTATATTTTTAGATCTAGCCCAAGTTATGAATTTGGTATAAGTGGTTTTGTATACACTTTTTGATTTTATTGGTAATAAATTATCTACTGTAGTATTGGCAGCTTCTCGAATTAGAGGTGATGTACATTCTATTTCATTATCAGAATTCATATTAGACAGGTTTTAATTTTGTATTAAATTTTCTGAATTCGTATTTTAAATTAAATGTCACTTCAAATAATTAATACTGCCAACTCAAAATTTTTTAATTAATATCAAGAGATTTGTAGTGTGTTATAAATGAAAACGTATTTAATGATGGGTATTATTAAAGTACTCGTACAAAAAATATTGTACAAACTTGGTTCGTAAATAACTATTATACATCTACGTATATTAAATACAGTTCAAATAAAGTTGAAAATTCAATTTTTAGTCGCAACTTATTGCACAATAGTTAACCAAAACAACGTACACATCGTATTTATTTCATTTAACCCTCAAATAAATGATTTCAAAATTTAGTTATTTTGCTAATTATAGTTCTTTCTTCTTTCTTTTGAGTCGTCTATGTCATAAACTAGTCTCTTATTTGTCGAGTTGTTAAAAAAATGGTTGATACAAAACGAAACAAGGAATTTAATATTGTTATGAGGGCTTAGGGGTGTTGACCTATCATAGTTAGTAAAATATATAGGTACAGTACAAATAAAAATAAAATGCACAAGATATACAATAAAAAAACTCGACGTTTCGCCACTAATGTAAGTGGCCCCTTCACGAGCAAAAGGGGAGTATCTGGGAGGAGTGGGAGGGTAGTACCAGAAGGTCAAGGTAACTCGACCTGTAATCCACGCTAAAGGTAAAATCTTCTGGAAACCCTCTTAATAGCAACTCGGGTCGTGGAAGCCTTTGATATCAAAAATTTAATATTTATAAAAAAATATAACAAATATTCTCTCATATAACTTTTTTTTACAAAGGTATTTGTGGTATATTTTTAAGATGTTCACTGTAAAAAGAAATTCCATTAACATTTTATAGTAGCTTCACTCTTACTGTTTATTTTATAAAATTTTGGCGATTTTCCCGATTATTTGTATAATAAATTAACCTTTCGTACCGATGTACTTACACAATTTAAATTTGAGGTTTAGGGGTCTCCTTACGCCCCCACTCCATTGGATGCAGCATTATAAGAGATGTTTCAGCTATAATATTGTACAAGCTGTTAATTGTAATTACGATGTGTACCAAACTCGTACTTTCGGGATGTTTAAACGTAGGTTATTTCCAATTTTATTTTGGCAGCAGTGTACAGCGTGATAATATCATTTTGTTACTGTTTTATATCTTCAGTGAGGAAGTATACGGCATGTACTTTCTGGTTTTAATGTATTTGAATGTTACATTTGTTAAATGTGATGCACAATTTGCTGTTTTTCTTTTTTTTTTGTTTATTGGCATCTGTTTGCTCTTATGGTTGGTTGGAAGAGCAGTCGTGGATGTAGTTTATCTGTATTTAATGACTGAAACCCGCTATTTTCCTATTACTTGTTTTACGATCAACTTATCATTATAATTATTGTTTACTACTGTTCTTCTTTCTTGTTCCTTGGACATAAAGGCACTGTTATTAATATTATTATATAAAAATTCCGACAATGATGTTGGGAGACGTACATTTTATATGACAAAAATCATGCTGTCCTTTATGTATGCGGATTTTTACAAAATTCTTATATTTTACTTTTCTAAACACTCTCTGCATTTGATGAGTAGCACAGAATAGCTCTTGCAGACATGCTGACGCCATTTATGGCACGTGATTTTTACTTTTTTCCCTTTACTTCGTCCGCAGATGTGACACTTTTATAGGTTCTTACAGGTCCTGCTTCTTGTGGCTCTTGTTGTGGTGTTTCTACACCTAGCCTGTAATACAGCCTGTAAATCCAAATTTATAGCAGTTTATGGGTAACTGTTTAGTTTGTTAATAGGCAGGTAGAATGCGCTTATTCTTATAAAGCACAACCCGCTTCAATCCATTCAATGGCTCTATTCAAGAAAACTAGTTATTTCCGGCAACATTTCGATTTGTGTTTATGATTGGAGAAACTAATTTTAGTACGCTCTGTGCTGGAACCGAAAATTTATTTAGATTGGATTCTGTTGCCTTTTCTTTACAAACAAATGAATTTATTGGATAATGCATTTTTGAATTGCATAAGTACATAAGTTTGATACCATATTTCTTCGGTTTGCTTTTGATATATTGGCGAAAAGGGCAACGGCGTCGAAATCCAACAAGCATCTCATCTACAACTGGATATTTGCTGCAACTGAAATTGTTCGTGCAGTTGGTACTGAGAATTTCATAAACTTTCGTAATTTCATAAAGCTTATTAAAATTCTCAATCCTGTTCCCTCTAGTTGTTTGATAGTTAAATTTTAGCTTTGCAAAAAAAAACAACAGAAACTGTTATTCAGACAGAACACCTCTAGAAATATTTCGTCCTGCCAAAAAAGACTCTAGTATCGTAGTGATTTAATTTGAGCACTCTTGCCAAAATTAGAAGTACCAGAAATGCTTTCATTTCAATCATGTCTATAATGACTAGCAGTTGGTCCATAAGAAAAAATAGTTTCCGTAATTTTTTCATTTGTATGTTCTAATATTTCATTTACGATTTCTTCCGTAAAGAAAAAAAGCTGCAGAAGGTATTGTTAGGATGAGTATTTACTGGACCCTTTGCTCCCGGTAGATTAAGCAGATCAGCACGACAATATTTGGATCATTATACCGAAGAAAGGTAATAGAGAAGAAGGGTTAGAAAAAGTTACGCTATTTTTGAAAAAGTTTAACGTAACTGCTTCTTCTTTCTTCTTCGTGTCCGAATCCGTATTAAAGTTTAAGCGTATTGTCTCTGGTAAGCCATAAATGTTCGAGGGAGCAGGAGTTCGAACAGTTCTTGCGCACAAAGAGATGCTCCATGGTCTGTTTCTCTCCACGGTCGCACGTGATGTCGGTTATATCCGTAATCTCCCATCTCGCCAGGTTTGTCTTGGTCAGGGCGACCCCCGTTCTGAGACGATTGAAAATGTTCCAAGTTTTCTAATCCAACTGAGAACCTGGTGAAGGTTCTCAATTTATGGGCTAAGTATCCAGCGGGTCTATTAGTGCTGGGCTCAAAAATCCCTCGCGTGATTTTATACGCCCCATTGGGTCTGGTAAGTACTTCGAAAATGGGACGATAGCTGTCGAAGGTTTGCCCCAACCTTCTAATGTGCTCAATTGCTAGTCGCCGAATTGCGGAAGCTTGACACCGAGTCGCTTTATAGAGTTGCCCTAGTGGGGTGGCATTCATGCAGCCAATCATAAGTCTACACGTCTCATTGAGGACACTAGGCAAGCGTACTCTGCCGTGGAGAAGCGGAGTGCTTCAACAGTGGATCTTATTAGGCGTGGGTTGGATCCCCATTTACTTCCCATTACTCTCTTCAAGAGTTGATTCCTTGTTGATATTTTTTGCTGGGTCTTTTGACAATGGAACTTATAGGTTAGGGAGCAATCCAATATGCCCCCAGGTCCTTCGGCCGGTTTGGGTATTCTATGGCGAAGCCGTCCTATTGGATATGCATTTTCCTTTTGGTTGCTTTAGTGTTCAAGTGGAAGGCGCAAACTTAGGTCTTCTATGATTTGGGTTTTAAAGAGTTTACTCCTATAGTAGGCTGACATTAGTGACGTAACTGCTATCATGGAGTGTTGAAACACCCCAAAGCCTATTACTTTGCTGAAACAATAACACATGGTAAATAAGTGATTATAGCTTGGAAGAAGCATCCAAGTTCGAATTCAGCACTACCGTATTGAAAAGCAAGTGTACTAGCCACTACTACACTACCCCGTGATATGTGTATTTTATTAGTCCGCTATTCACGATTTAAAAAGGATAAATCAATAGATTTTTCAGGATTTTTAAATGGTCTCTAGACCATCACATCAAGTGTACTTGTGTTCAACCATATTAATTTATGTAGTTAGACTACGTTAACTTTGCTTACACAACATCATTAAGCACGCAGAGATCAAACGACCCATTGCAAAAAAGATTTCACACAACAATGATACACATTTTCAACAAAACTTCCTTATAACTTCTTATACAAGCCTAGTATTTGTATTTCTAAACAGTATGTTCCGTTTTCATTTCCGTTTGCGTTACTTGCAGTTATAATAAGTTATGTTCTTAATTATTCACAATTATCTGATCTTATCCTAGCATTAACTTCTTCTTTCTCTCTTCTACACGTTTTCAGTTTCTCCTTCTAATTGCGAGCTATTAAACCGTATTAGCAATTAAAATTCGCGGCGTTTTATTTCACGTTTTTATGTACAACATCTCGCTTCCACTTGCTCAACTTAAGTTGTGTTGTATTATCCCGCCGCGCGGGTTGTACATCTGGGTGGTCTATGCACTTATATACACCCTTCATTCTACACGCTTTATTTATTTCGGTACTTTTACGAAGGAAAGGCTCATATATACTAATTAAGATCTGCGTCATTGATGTAAAAGCGCTTTTAATGCTTTTACGGGCTGCGAAAATTAACCCCTTCATTAAAGTAATAATATACTACAAAATGTGCTGCCTATCCGTGTTTTAAAGAAAATGTAAAGTATCTTTTCATTACACTCCCGTTTTCCAAAATATTTAGGTTAAGGTTGGTCAGGAAAAGGCAGAAGAAGAAAGTGTTATACAGGTATCCACAGATTAGTTACTTCTTGCTAATTATGGTTAAAAAAACTGAAATGATCAACCACTATCTATCTTCGGAACAAAATTGATCCCGGTTGTGGCTAGCAGCTCTCTTATTTTTTTTCCGGTATAATAAGTAATAACACATATATGGCCATAAGAATAATATGTACATATTTCTAAAGTTTTGCGAAGCATTTTTATATGTAAATGTCGCATTGGCAGTTTCACTTCGAACACGTCCAAAAGTTGTGGCCTCTATTATAGTACGCCATACCAAAATTTTAACTTAAAACTTACTTTGTATATGAATTTAACATTGACAAGAGCGTTTTCTCGCGTCCGTATAGAAACCGTTAATACCCTTAATTTTCGAGTTATATTAATAAAACGGATAGCTATAATCATAACAATTGTAGTGGTAATTTAGAATGAAAAGACATATATAATAATAATAATAATAATATCGGCTTTATTAGGCGGTATTCATTTTTGCAATGTTCCATACAACCGGACAAAGACTCACATTGTATGTTAAGTTTAAATAAAGATGTATGTATATTTATACCCTTGCTACTTGAAGAAAATATCCACTTGATACATAATACTGTATTTGTGGTTTCATCCATATGTGAGTAGGAATTAGAAGTGTATAAATCTTTATAATTTAAGGCAAAATTCTATGTTTTAGCTCCAGACATATTACAGATTCAATTATCAAACGGAATCTAAGGACAATTATGAAATTCTTATAATCATCGTGAAATACCTTTCAAAATATGTATTATATATTTGTCTCAGTCTCAATTCCATGCGCCAAAAAATATTAGAATAAAGTACCAGATAATATCGACAATATAACAGTATAATAATAACTCGTACAAGTTTCAAGGAAATTCAAAGCTTTTTGGGGCTGCTTGATTATTATTAAAAAAAGTGTACTACTGAAATGACAAATGTTTGTTTACCTCTACGCCATCATACATAATGAAGTGAAAATAAAAACAAAATCTATTCTTATAACAGTTTATTATTTATCCGTTAATATTATTATATATACATGGTATAATATATTCTAATTAATCCATACCATTTTTTTTAATAATAATAATAATAATATATATTTATTTGTCTAACAGGTAGAGCCAATTACAGGACAAAATACAAAAACTTTGTTAAACGTAAATTACACAGGAGTTTATATAAAGAGAAGAGACAAAAAGCAAAAAAGAAAAGAAAAAGGGCTTATAAAAAGAAGAAAAAAATATATATTTCACAAGCCTGCAAAGTATTTGTTCGCACTTCTGCATATGATGCTCACTGACCAATGTGTTTGTTCTAGCAGCGGGTGGTAAGAAGCTAACAGTTGTTCTTCCCGATGTACGTGTTACAGAAATGGGTATCTTTGCCAGTACATATGGACAGTCGATCTTATTATGCAGCAGTTTTGCTAAGAATACAGCACTATGACATTCACGTCTATCAGCTACAGAGTCAATCCGCAGTAGGTTCCGAATATACTCCAAATTTGCACCTCTTTCCGGGTAGGTACCACTCATTTTGTAACATACAAATTTCAGGAATCTTCGGTGAATACGTTTTCGAGATTTTCGAGATTTCTACATTATCGATCGATTTAATATTTTCGAAATATTTCACATCCTTATGATGGCTTTCGATAATTTCAATATTTTCAGAATTGCCTTAGATTTCTCACATTTTCGTCATCTTATTGACATTCCCCATGATTTCGAAGACGTTTTTGAAGTTTTCGACTTTCTAGTTTTCTTGGACGTTTTCGTTACTCTTTCCGCGTTTTAAACGACCTTTTGACATATTTCTAGATTAAATAAATGGCATGAGTAAATTGGAAACCAAATCAGGCTTACATATTCCATTTTGCTCATAACAAAAGTAAAATATAATTTTTTAATTAACTTTATGTCAGTAAATTCCTGGCAAGTTCTTATTACGAAGCCCAGGGCTTTTGAGGCTGAGTTAGATAGCTCATTGATGTGAGGAACAAAAGACTGGAGTCAAATATGATACCCAAGTCGGTAACGAGCTCTCTGGACACTGTTGTGTTCTCATTAACAATAAAGTACAAATTATTGTATTGTATATTTATTATTAAGTTTACATTATACACTGATGCGTTACACTCATATCACCTTAGTTCTAACCGTACTACTACTATCGATTTTCGCGCCAAATCCCGTATATTCAAATCTTACACAACATCCCCTTTTTTAAGTTCTAATAACATTATATTTAAAGTTAGATACTTACTTAGATATTATGTATAAACAATAAGTTAACTTAAACTACATAATCTTTTAACCAACCAGGTGGCTGTCGCTCTCTTGATGGTCGTGGTACCTTATCGCTAGCAAACGAGGAATTAGCATTAGCAGTCACAATTTGCTTACTCTGTTCATGCGATAATGTTTCTGTTTCATTTATATTGTCTTGTACCCTTGGTACTTCAGGAGACTATCAGAATTTAATATATGTTCAGAAGGATTTTGTGAAGTTACAATTTGTGGAGAATTTTGGATGTCGTGATCTTGGATATAAGGAGCTGGAATTAAGTGCCATCTGTTGCGTCTGTATATTCCCGAATCGGTCTCAACAACTTACGATCGCGGGCTACTTTCTTCCCTAACTATTTTTACGTACTTCCGGATATCTATAATCCATACTGTGTCCCCTTTTTTTAGTTCTAACAAATCCTTTGACCGGTGCCTTTTTTCGTAATAATAGCGTTGGTTTTCCTTACGATCATCCTCAAAATTGAGTATCTTCGTGATGTCTGCGTCTGATATTCTTGAGTTTAAATTTCCAGGTAATTGGGGTAATAATGTCTTTAATTTACGACCCATCATTAGTTCACCTGGAGAATATCCATTTTCTAAATGTGTTGCTCGGTAGTTCAATAAAGCTACATCTATATTTCTGTTCTTATTCTTTTTTATAATACTTTTTGCTATTTTGACCGCTGCTTCAGCAGCTCCGTTTGACTGGCTAAAATAGGGAGAACTAGTCACATGTTTAAAGTTATACTTTTTACTAAATTCGGTAAATTTGAATTGAAATTGTGGGCCATTATCTTAAGTTCCTCACAAATTCCATATCTGGCAAATATTTCTTTTATCTTTTCAATAACAACATCTTCCGTCATAGATGAAAGTTCAAAGATTTCGAAAAATCTGGAAAAATAATCGATTACGATCAAATACCATTTTCCGTTGCATTTATGTAAGTCGACAGCTATTTTTTCCATTGGACGTGACGGCAAAGGCTCTTTGATAAAGGTTTCCTTTAGATTTACCCTTTCTTCTATACAATTTGGACAACTTTTTATCAAATTTGCTAAATGAGTACTTAACCCTAACCACCACACCGATGTGAATGCGCGTCGTCTACATTTCACGATACCTTGATGACCAGAATGAATGAGGTCAAGAACTTCCTTTTGTAGAGAAGGTGGTATAACAATTCTGTTATTCTTCAGAAGTATATCGTCAGAAATTGAAATTTCATAACGATATTGATAATATTGCAACATTTCATTGGAAAGTTCTCTACGGTCAGGCCATTCCTGTAGGGTGTATTCTCTGAGTTTCCGACATGTGGAATCGGTCCTTTGAGGTGTAATGATTTTTTTGAGGTAAGTATCTTTTACTGGTAAATTGGCTATGACAAAATTTACGTAAGCTTGAACTTCGTCTTCTAGTTCGTCACGATCTTCATTGCTACTAAGAGGGTTACGAGATAGCGAGTCTGCAACCACACAAGGTTTTCCCTGGAACAAATTTTACGGTGTAATCATAGCGCATTAGCCTGATGCGAAACCTTTGTAGTCTGGGAGTTAAATTATCCAAGTTTTTTGTTTGTAATATTTGTAGGAGTGGTTTGTGATCGGTTTCTAAAGTAACATGAATACCGGTTATGAAATCAGACCATTTCTCCGCTGCCCACGTTAACCCTAGTGCTTCTCGTTCGATTTGTGCATAATGACGTTCAGTCGGAGTCAGTGTTCGTGATATGTATGCTACCGCTTCTCGATTACCTAAAGAATCTTCTTGGAAAAGACATGCACCAATACCACAACTGGAGGCATCTGAACTTATGACAATATTTTTCTTTGGGTTGTAATATGATAGCAGAGGAGCAGTTGACAACATATTTTTAATCTTGTTGAACGAAGTTTCCTGCAACTTGGTCCATAAAAACGGAATGTTACTTTTTAATAAAGAATTTAGAGGTTCAAGAATTTGAGAACGATTTTGAATAAATTTGGCTATAAAATTTATCATACCTAGAAATCTTAATAATTCTGTTTTGTTTTCGGGTCTACGAAATTGTTTGATAGCTTCTACACGTGCAGGATCAACAGAAATTCCTTGATCAGCTAATATGTGACCTAAATAATTTATTTTATTTACTCCAAAAACGCTTTTAGATTTATTAATAGCAATACCTTCATCTTGTAATTTTGATAGAACCGCTTTTAATGTTTTGTCATGTTCATCTTTAGTTGCCGCATATATTAAAATATCATCTATATGAAAAACTACATTAGGTATTCCTGTTAATATTTTTGAAAATTTACTCACAAAGTATTCAGGAGCACAAGATATACCAAATGGTAATCTTTTGAATATGAATCTACCAAATGGACAAATGAAGCATGTGAGGTGTTGACAGTTTTTCTCTAGTTTAATTTGGTAAAATCCTTTATTGGCATCTATTTTCGAAAAATATTTTGCCCCAGTTAGTCTCGAAAGAGTGTTTTCTATTTTCGGGATCGGGAAGTAAGGTCGTATTACCGATTTGTTTAATTGAGTGTAGTCAACACATAACCTAATCTCCTCCCCTTTTGGAACAACTACGATAGGTGCTACCCATTCTGTTGCATCATCAACAGGTTCAATTATGTTTAATTGCAACAAACGTTTAATTTCTCTCTCGAGTTTCTGCATTAACGGAATAGGAACTGGTCTAGGAGCAGTTTGAGCAAAAGGAGTGGCTCCCTCTTTTAATTTTATGCTACCTTCCCCTTTAAACTCTCCAATCTCTTTAAAAAGATTTGGGAATTCTGATTCTACAGTCACATTGTTGACATTGCTTGCATTAACATGTTTTGATAACTTAAGAAGTTTCAATTGACTTATAGTTTCCCTACTTAATATCGGAGAGGTTAGATTTTTTATAACAAAGCTATTAACTGAGAAATTTTGTTTATTATGAACGAGTGTGATTGCTAGCAAACCGCTTACCTCAAGGGGATTACCATCTGGTCCGTTAATTACCTTATTTGTATTTCTAATCTGATTTACAAATCTACGAGGTATTAGTTTTAATGGTATGCAATTAACATCAGCCCCTGTGTCTACCAGAAAAGTTAACGTTTTCTTAAATTCTAGTATTAGAATTGGTACTGTCCAAGAAGTTGACTTTCCGCTACTCATGTGTCGTCAGTATGAGCTACACTTACACTATTAACCGTTTTCTTCTTTCTACACATCTTCAGGAAATGTCCCTTTATGCCGCAACCTCGGCAATTGGTATTCTTCGCTGGGCATTCATTTCTCTCGTGGAACTTGTTTCCACAATAACTGCTCTTCTTTTCCTTGTCATGACTTAGTATGTTGGGTTTTATAGGAGGTGCTTGAGATTTATTACGTTGTATATGTTTCTGGTGCTTCAATATATTAATAGTTTCCGATTGCCGATCATTCAATGTCAGGTTGCTCTTGAGTTGCATCGCTTCTGATATCTTAGTGTCACTCATTCCTACCACTATTCTATCTCTGATAAGCTCATCTTTTAAGTTTCCAAACTCGCATGTTTCTGCTAGTGAGTGCAGATCAATAATAAATTGGTTTATATTTTCTCCTACCTTTTGGTTGCGAGAATTGAATTTAAATCGTTCGAATATGACATTCTTTTGAGGTTTAAATTACACTTCGAATTTATTCAGAGTTCCTTCAAGAGTGGTTAGTGTGATTAGATAAATTAAAATGTCAATTTTGTTTTGTTCCGGGTTATTTATCATTCCCGATACTGAGATATACCTTTCGAATCTCTTCCGCCATTGACTCCATAGTTCTGGTTTTGAGAAGTTAAAAGGTTCTGGAGGGCTAACATTTAAGATGGTTTGATTTTGAGTTTGAGCTACAACGTTGGGTACATCCGTCATTTCGATCTTTTTTGAGGTTATCCAACAAGCGTTCGATTGAGTCGAATTGAGTTTTTATTTCCTTTTATACAACAGACGAGTTTTCTTTACACGTTTACCGCTGTCACCATGTTGTGTTCTCATTAACAATAAAGTACAAATTATTGTATTGTATATTTATTATTAAGTTTACATTATACACTGATGCGTTACACTCATAGGTGTATTCGTTTATCTGTTTGGTTAGTTCACTTTGGTTAAAGTGAACAAACCGGAACAAACCTAAAATTTGAAATCACCGAACCAGCAACATAGAAAAAACGTACAAGTGACCAATATTCAAACCGTTTACGTCAAAATAATTTTAGGGTGGTTAGTAGACGAGTAATGGAAGGTGAGTTTAATTAGTTGAGTTTGGTTATTTTAAAAAAACACAATCAGATCAGTTTCTTACGAAACTGAACTAACCTAAAGTGACCAAACAGATAAACGAATACACCTCAGTTCACCTTAGTTCTAACCGTACTACTACTATCGATTTTCGCGCCAAATCCCGTATATTCAAATCTTGCGCAACAGACACTAATGTTGAACCGCTTAACAAGGTCAACTTGGTGTGGAAGGCAGGACACAGGGGTATATCAAGCCACGAAGTTGCAGTCCAGCTAACGAAGGAAGGCTTCCAAATAATATTTACTGAACTGAAGCCAGTTCTAGGCTTTACAAAGAGTGCAGTACATGTTGCGATTGTTATGAGTGGACAAAAACATAGTAAACGGATGTTGGAACGACTGTAGTACTGCTCCATTAGAACACGCATCAGTTTTTATTCCAAAGATTTCATTTTTAGGAAGCAACAGGCTGATGTATTTCACCTATTTTTAAACTTTTGGCGATTTTTTAATTAGAAGTGCGGATGATAAATATCTCATTGTTTCGTGGAAAACATATAACCTCAGTATCCCACAAAATTTACGTGTAGAAGATTATCACCCTACTTTGGAACACTTTCATTTGCTATTTTGCCAACAGTTTGATCGCCAGATTGCAAAGCAAGTTTACAATAATTATAAAACTTAATAAAGTTAAAAATTCATTACCATATCATATTGCAAAATCTATTATCACCAACAATATTTTAAACGCTATTGCTTTGAATTTTTGTTATCATTTACAGTTTCTCGGAATTCGTCATTTTCACTACTCGTCATTGTAACGTTCTATTAGAAATTAATATACTCATTGACATTAGAAGTGTTACAGCCAGAAGGAGTCATTTGTTTAACTTGATTTTTTGGCAACGTGATAGTTTTACATCAGAAATGAAACGATACCATTTGCAAGAAATGTTCTTATCATGTAACACGAAAAAAATTAATAATGTGTTTGGCGACCAGCGACCAGGAGCTGAGTACACTCCTGTACACGTCTAGGCATCGACAAAATGAGATGGTCGATATCTGCATGTGGCATCACGTTCCCAGCAACTTGAACTTCATTGATTAACTCTGCCAAAGTTTGTGAAGGATGTTGCAAAGTAAACAGTTTTCTTACCATGAACATGTGGGAGATACATGTTTGATGAGGTTTAAATCCGGGAAACGAGATGGCCACGGCAAAACATTAACGCCTGCTTCTTGGAGAAAGTCAATAGTTCGACAAGCAATTGGTGCATTGTCTTGCTGAAAGAGGACGTCTGGACGGCCATCTAGATAAGGTAGTAAAGTGGTTTGTAGGACATCATCAACATAACGCGAAGCTCTCATACTCCATCCAATAAACAGAAGTGGGGAACGGCTACCATAAGCAATAGCCCCCAAATCATTACTTCAACAGTCCTGTGTAAAGGCTCGAATCCGGCAATACAGTGTATGTATAGTAACAGGTCCACCTTCTTCTTCAAAGCATTGGTCAGCAAGTTGACGCATGGGAGCAAAACAGTCTCGTAGAGCTAGTTGTCTAAACCGCCTATCTTGATGAACTATGGTACGCCTCGTTTGACCAATTGGTCTTCTTCGTATTCCTGTTCCTTCTTCTTGCAATGAATATCACGCTTCTTAGGATATTTTTTGTAGAAGATTTTATTAATTTCACTTCTTCTAGCAGCAACGTATCTTGTGTTACAAATTCATATTTGAATAAACCTGTTGGACATTGGAGTCACAATAAACTCTTAAAAACATAATTTCTAGTTGATTGGAATTACTGTTAAAAACAAAGTACAAATAAGATGTAATATTAACGAGTAATTTTTACTGAGAAAAATAACTTTAAAGGTTATATTGAAAAGAAACTTACGGCTCCTCTTGCCGGACGTACTAAATTTGTTAAGTAAATTCATAATTAATAATATATGTAATTGTAATAATAATTAGTCAACGGATAACTGTCCATTTAGATTAGCATTAAACTTCGTTATCTCTTTGCAAGTAGTTTCAAGTACTGCTACACTCCAGCTATTTACGCTTTCCATAACTTCCGTTTCTCTCTAATAACCTTTTTTACTTCTTACCTACTAATTGGGAAATTTAATTTAAATAGTGATGAAGCTTCTAGCACTCAAACTATTTAATCCAAATCCATTTCCTACAGGCTTCTAATTAGGAGAGGTTAAAAACTCAGTAATTAAATACAGTCATACACAACTGTTCGAGATTTTAGTTCTTCTAATTAGATAGTTTGTACATACTTATTGTAATGGTAACATATTAATATGGTTATACAATTAAAGCTTCACCTATCGTTAGCAAATACAAACTTTCTTACTGCGAGCAGAGGAAACTTTTATCTTTCTCCGAATTCTTCGAGATCTACGGTTTCAAAAGTCGCGCACACCAACATAAAGCAGACCTCTGGATTTAAGCGATACATGTAGAACAACTCGAGACTAGTGAGTAGAGAGTCAGAACCTGCGTATACAGCGCAGAAAGGCAATAGAGAGATCTAGAATGCAAATGCTAATGGCAAAACACTCATTTGTTCCGGTCGAAACTCGTTTATAAAGTCGACGTATACTCTCTGTATAATAAAATCCAACCCTGATTGTGTGTAATATGTTTATACAAAACTAAGATTTAGTATGCGGAGAATGACTAGTACAAGTTTGCTTGTAATTTATTCTTGCGCGACTTTCAGTGAAAAGCCTGTGGAATAGAGGGATGCAAGCATGGTAGCGGCGGTCGGAGAGGATGAATCAGGGACCACGAGGTGGTGGTACGAAGAAAGTAGGACGCATTGTGCGAGCTTTCGCAGCGATGGTCTCTGCTGCCCGTTTCTTGCTCGTTGCAATTAGTCTAGCTGAGGATTTGAATAATAATTTATTCTAAGCACTTGTTTGACACATGACTGCCTCTTCATTGTTATGCCTGCCTCTTTCCGTTACGCCCGACATTTCACTCTGAGGCAGGCCCATGGAGTGCGAAGACTAGTAGGAAGAACAAGCGTCGCACCAGTAGACGCAGCAACGTGAGACGCTGTCGTCTCCGTCTTCTCGGGTGCTTTTTGCGGCCACCCTCCGTCTTATCCAATCGTTCCTCCTCCTCTTTCAACCCTGCGACTTCTCCGTCACCCGTTCGCTTCCGTTTTTGATTCTACCCAAAACGCAGAGCACGACAGCACCCTCTCTTAGGTTATGCGCAAAACTACGCGCTCCGAAGAGAAAGACCGACGACGCGGATGAATACTTTATTTAATTAAAATATCTGTGTGCGAATGCCTTCAGCAAGTTTGCGTCAGGAGATGCACGCCCGGTATCACTTGTTAAAATATTCTCCGGGTGGTGTTTCTTCTTCTCCCTCTTCTTGTATTGTGTTATTAATATGGTAATAGATATTTTCGTACGCGCACGACGTAATATTCCAACAATCCAAAATTAATTTTAATGTTGCCATTAAGCATATAATGGCATTAGTACGTAGAATAAATATTAAGAATGGTAAGTTATAGAAGAATATGATGTAACGAAATTTAAGTAACAAGAGTAAAGTTCAATAAAAGAACGGTGCGCACTTGATAAGGATGACTCAAATTGATAAACATTATACAAAGCGAATCCAAAGAGAATTTCTACTGATGCGGAGAAAATTTCCACAACATCTATTTTACAATACTATTTCCTTTCAAGTTTGTAATGCATGACTGATAGTAATATAAGCGAAACAATTAGGTGACTCGACCTTCGCCGAAAGTTCAAATATGTATGTTGATTAGTACCAAATACCAAACCTACGTGGACCCATACGTGGAAAAAAGAAAAACTGAGTTTATTTTTGGTTGAGTATAAATACCATTACTTGGTATACGTATGATTACAGAACTGATAAGGGAACAGGTGCTGGGATATTCGGGTCAAGAATCAAATATTTTTTTTGCGGAATAGAGATGAGTACCTATACAATATACCTCAAGGTCTGGGAGTAGAAGCTCAGATCCACACTCTAGGAAACAACCGTCTGAGGTGCTCCAAGGTATTGCTGGGAAATTTCAATCAACAAACTAAGTAGAAGCCTTGGGCGACACTTGACAAGGATAAATTTTCAACCACAATAGCGACTGCCGATTTTGACGGATTAATATCCGTCAAAATCGTCAATGACAGCGTTGCCACAATAACTGGCACGAATTGCTGTAATCAGCAATTCGTGCCAGTTATTGTGGCAACGCTGTCATTGACGAGGGAGCAATACATTCCTTGACATCAGCTCAGTTATCACAGATTATGAAAGCCCTTAGACTGGACAGGGAGCTATACCTGTGGGCAAATTCCATCAACTTACAGCTTATGTGAAGGGCATAATTAATCATCAGGTCTCAGTGGAACACCATCCTCACTTAAATTCTATGGCCATTATATATAATGAGAAATAAATCTCAAAATTATTGCATAAAAGTTAAGAATCACCTGTAGATGAAGTACAAGACCAAGAGATCGATGACATTTAAGAAACACTATAAAGTAGATAATAGATTCGATACTTTCTTGGTGGTTTGTTTTGGAAATATAACTAAGTAATTGAATAGTGTGCCAAATGGCAATATTTACTGACAGTTGCGTTTATGTAACAATAGCAAAAGAACAAATTGTAAAAGTAGATTATTACTTCTTCCAGAACTACCTGCGTAGAGGTGGACGAGTCAACGGTTGGTACTCGCCGCGTGCTTTGCACCTGTATGTTGTTTTCATAGAAAGGCAGACGAGCTGACTCTTATGATGAACTTTGCTGGTTGAAGTACATTTGTTGAAAGTAGAGCTAATGAAATAAGAAAGGTAAATTCTTACTGTGATTTCAACTACTATCCTTACCAAAATTAGATTAGCTTTTCATCAGATTTAAGACTTTAGTATCAACAGTAAACCGTGATAAGAAATTTATTTAATTACAATATCATCGTATCACAAAGAAACTAAATCCGTAAACTTAACACGTTAACTGCCAAGTGGCTTGTCTTCTGTGTCACTGGTATATGTGCAATGGACGCCGCGTGGTACAAATGTTGTACCACGATTGCGACCTTGCTGAAAGGCCTGGTGGCTACACGTCTGCCTTATGCAGACAGTGTATATATAAGGGGAATCTTGGAAGCTCGGCCCCATGGGCTTGTATGCTGCACTAGCCGCCGAAATGTTTGCCACGATTTCACAAAATACAGAAATTAATTTATTTTCAACAAAAAGTGGAGTATTGTTTATTAAATAGAAGGCATATATTTTGAGAATTTTATTGATGAAAACTGTACAAAAAAAGTATTATTTTACATACGACTTATGTCATAAAAAAGCAATTATCACAAAAATGTTTCTTGTAAATTGTGCAAGCCCATGTTGATCAAGGAGCTTTGCTTCTAGCAGTTCGGTGACCATATATGCGTAACATCGTAACAAACGATGCGCCTATTGCTCTCTGCATCTAATGAATCTGGAACTAGCAGTTGCGTCTTGTTTAAAACCACACTTAGTCACACCAAGAAATTTTGATTTTCCTAGAAAATCATAGCTGATTTACACATTCATATCAATTCGATATTACAATTTACTGGTTAATTCCATGGTCCCTAGAAGAAAAATTGATTTCATTCAATTATTTATATATACGTACTAATTACTTTAAACCACGACGGATGTATTACGCAAGAGATAAGTGATGTATTTAACTGGAAAAAGCTCTAAATACATGTAGCTGTACTAATTGATCAAGTGGAACTATTGCAAATAAACTACTTGGAACATAACGAGTAGCACACGACTGATGGTAAGTTTTCCTGACAGATGCGCCTACACACACCGCAGAGACCAACATCACCGCCACCGTAAGGGCCAGCAAGCCAGGGAGGCTGCGAGGCAGCCGGAGAGTGTGCTGGTAACGGCGGCACAGACTTCATGCGCACGTTACCTAATCCTCGGATTTATTCTAGCAGGTTATCTAGATCGTATATCTCCGGAGGACCGCGGTCTGCCCAGGCATACTAATAGTAAACCTGCAGATTCCTCTGATAAATAGCTACCACAGCCAATGTACGCTATTTATGGCGGGATTTGTGACACACTAACTTGTGCCGAACTTTCGCCTTGGTTCCCCCAGTACAGTGCTTCACGTCGTGTACGTCTCTTATGCTCGTTATACTAGGTATATACATACATAGATACGCTAACCAGGAGGAGTTGGACCGGTACTGGGAGTTTGCTGCCTCAGTCGTGCGGGTGTTGAAATCATTAGGCGACATATTCAGTAACATATTGAGAAAACAAGTACGCAGTAGTCAGTCTGTATGTATGTATGTATACATGTTCCTATCTATACATGGATGTTGTAAGTCTACTTGTATTCGATGTGGGTGTATACCTGTACAAACACGTCGTCATTATGTGTCGTGTTGGCACTGTTCCGTGCAAATACCCGTAATATGTTAGTAGTACGTATACGAGATGATTTCACGTATACGCGAAACATCTGTACGGGATATTAATCCCTAATGAATGTATACACAAATATTGCTATTCATGAATGTCGATTCATAGTTAATCATATATTCAAATATTGAATAGGATATTGAAGATATTGAACAAACTACATGTATAGTACATACATGTGTATTGAATTGTACTCGTATATATTCTCCGTTAGGTATTTTATTACAAAAATGTGAAGTTGTGTTGTAGATTGGTATTTCTCGCAGACGATTGGTACCTGTAATCTTTGAAGGAACCATCAATGCCCAAAGATATCGAGGTATCAACATCTTAGAACACTTCATAAACCAGCTTCAAGGAAACGAGCTGCAACAAGTATATTTCCAACAAGATGGAGTTACTTCTCACGCAACTCCGCAATCTATCGCTTCTTTGCGAAAAATTTTTGGAAATTTGATCAATTTACGTTGCTAACCCACAAGATCATCAGATTTGACTATCCCAGATTGCTTCATTCATCCGCATTTGAAGAGCATCATTTTTAAAATACCAGTTCAGACACTTTGTAAGTTGCGAATCCTAATACGTGAAGAATGTGCCAATATTACGCTCAAAATGCTCTAGAACACATTTGAACTTTTGAACAGGGTATAAATTTGTGTTTGAATGAAAACTGTGAACATTTTCAATACCTTATCAATAAATTGAAAATAAATCATAAATAAATACACAGATACAAAATATTACATTTAAAATAACTGTAAGAAGACATAAGTATTGTTACGATTTATTTGACAAGCTTATTAGCTTATATAACACAAGGTATGTTCAGAATTGCAAAGCAACCTTTTACCTACACAAATAATGTTTGCTCATATGGTAGTTTATTAGGTCCTTGTCCTTACGTGTCAACTGATATTAGATATCTTTTCAGTATTAGCAAAGAGAACCGAGTAATCTTCAATGGACTCAAACCTAGAAACCGAGGATGTTGAGGAAGCGTCCATGTGTGTTATATTTTGATCAACGCTTTAAGTGTGTAATGCATTCTTTACTAACTGAAATGGTGAGATATATCTTATAAATACAGTCCACTATGTCGTGCTGTTTCGCACAGGTCAATACTAGAGGAAGTACATAAAAGAGTCCCCTGTCATACATG
Organism: Popillia japonica; assembly: GCA_004785975.1. Classification (NCBI taxonomy): domain Eukaryota; kingdom Metazoa; phylum Arthropoda; class Insecta; order Coleoptera; family Scarabaeidae; genus Popillia; species Popillia japonica. Next base: position 417 of record SMLS01074562.1, on the reverse strand, counting down.
TAAAACGTTTCCATAACGGCCACCCATCATTGTTTGCTCTGCAAGTACTACAAATGTGCATGTGTCCACTAAAAGCACTAGTGCTCCATACTATGCCGCATCGCATCAATTTGGAGCGATCTGGTCAAGTAGCTTGGTGGACCATACTATCCAATACGGGGTCTGCATAGTAAAGTGTATCATCCGCCCATCATTTACAGACTATAATCCAGAAGTGGAAATTGGTTCGTCTTGGAGTACATCACTGCTCATCATCTGGTAATGGAACATCCATCATCTGGTCAGTAAACGATATCATTGCCGCTCCATCGTGCAACTCAGCCCCGGGTGGGCCGAATGGGACATTGTGAAAATACATGAAATCGGTTTTCGGTGAACATTATCTCCCTAATAATACCACTTCATCCAAATTTAAGT
>SMLS01074561.1:0-30521 GCA_004785975.1 Popillia japonica | reverse complement strand
TTTTTTTGAGTATTTTTTGTATACGTTTACAACCATGGTTGCTGGGATTACAACGCAATCGAATCGAAAAAAAAATTTCAAACAAGAACTATACACTTAATGACGTAGATGCAATAGAAAATCGAAGTTCCAGTTTAAGGTTTCAAAATTGTGCCTCCGCCCGCTCTGGGAGGTGAGGTGGGGGATTGAGTTCGGCACCAGTCAATGAGCCCCCTAACAAATCTTATCTTTTTTTGATTTGATGCGGTGTTTAAATATATTCCGTTGGCTCAATATAAAAACCTCAGCGAGTATATAAAGCTGTGTGCACTTAATTATGTGCGCACTGTTTATAGAAACGGTCATGTCGACTTATATTCAAATTAAATACATTACTCTGCCTTTCAGAAGAAACCAAGTACAGAAAATGTTCTGACTGGAAATATAAGTGTATACGTATGTACTTAATACGTACATACATAGACATGTAGTATATAGGTATGCGGTAATACTATGTGAAAACCATTTATGAATTTTTAATTGTATACATTAAATTTATAGTATAAACGTATATAAATAGAAAAGAAGATAACATATACGGAGATACGCGATGACATAGGTTGAAAGAAATGTGTAACGCGATTTCCGCTAACGTAAATATAAAGATAAAAGTGTAACATTGTTTTTTACTTCCGTTCTAGTAAGTCCGAAAGTTAAAAGTGTAACTACCGTTACGCCATCGCCATTAGCATTTCTAATCAGAATAATTGAAAGGTATTTGACCGATGTACAGCGATAGACAAAACTAATGTTACTTGTTCCATGTATGCAAATAGAGCTTCTCTGTTAATAAACTTTACCACAGAAATAGTCACCATATATGATTCACATATTTCAATAGTATTCGCACAACCATTTTGTATAAATGAGAATATTGTTACGAAATAGCGAATATTTTTATATTTAATACCACCGAAATAAATGCAATTTATTGATTCTCTTCTATAAGAAAACAATAATTATTATATGGCCAGATGAGAGTTTTACTTAAAATAACGTTTGCATATACAAACAAATATATTTTTGAATGTTCATTTTATATAATCATTGTATTTTTTGTCAAGCTCTAACAATTCTGTTCAAGGACTAGAGAAAAGAATGAAAAAAATCCAGTCAAGAGCTTAAGCCAATAAAATTCAGGCGTGAATTAAATTATTATAAACGATACTTAAATTCTCGATATCTATACTACAGATAACGGCGTTATTTTCTCTTTTTAATCTATATCATTTCATAAATTAATCTTGTTTCGTGATTATTACTTTTTAAAATCTTAATATTTTCAGAATTAAAGTTATGTCGCTTTTCTTTAGGGTGCTTAGACAATGCAGTTGCCGCATTTATATTATGTAATAATTATGTAATGTAATAATTTATTGACTTCCAAGTATGTATGTATTTGGAATTTTTTGTGTTTACATTAGTCGCAATGTTTGTGTATTTATAAACTGAAGCATTGCAGCATTTCTTTTAATTGTAGTAGTACTTTTTCTAATCTAGTTTAGGCAACATTTATTTATTTACTTTAACATCATAGTAAGAAAACGTCCCTAATAATCACATTTCTTTTCAGTGGAAGACCTAGATTCAAGGGGCGCTACATTTCCCTACATTACGCTTGAAACTTCGCACTACATACCCTAGCATCATTAATTTTAGATCTAGCAGAAACCCATTATTAAATTGCACAATTTTTTGTGTGCTATTGGTAGAATAATTAAGCAAGCTGGCGCTAAAAGCCTAACATCATGGCAAAAAATAATTTAAATTGCCCATTCGCATTACTTGTTCAGTGAGACTACTCTAAATAAAATTCTACTTCCCCAATACTTATGTTCAGAATTAAAAAAAAGGATTATGGTTAGTTAAAACCATTTCATTCTTACTTCGTTATAATTATACGGAATAGAAGGACATGACACACAATATTCAAAATATTGCTTCCTATAAAGTATTTTTTCAACATATACTCTACAATTACCAGCTTAGGTAGCACATAATTCATGCAAACCAATACTTAACTGTATCAGCTTCCCGTAACAATTTCCTGTTGGAAGCTGAGAAATATGTAGATATTGCGTATGAAAATATGAAAGAATGTTAATATAGTGGTTATAATTTACCTTGAATCCGATATATGAATCGTCCATCATTCAAATTAATTACAGTTGAGAGCATTGTACGTGTAAGATCACAGTACAAACACAGCTACGGAAAAAAAATCTACATGCACTTTTAGCTCATATTTCTTTAGGTGTAAACCAGCAGTGAACGTAAAATTGCAGATCTAGAGGTCGGTGCTGCGGTAGGAGTTGCCACCATAATTGGTTAATTAAAGTCGCGTTTATATTACGCTAACGAGCGGCATAAAATAAATGAAGGCTCTCCTCTAAGTAGTTTTGTAAAAATATATATGTAGTTGCTTTAATCGAGTTACATACGGTAATAGAGTAAATGCTTGAAGAACTATAAACGGATTAGAACATTTAAAGCTAGGTCAATTAAGAAGACACAATACTCAGATGTTTCAATCATGCTATAATATAGGTAGATTAATTTTTCAGATCCAATTACAAGAAAATTACTAAAATCTCTTTTAATACAAGCCGAACGCAATTTTTGTATTTGCATACTTGCGTAGAGATTATCTAACAACCATAACACTACAGGTGTATTTTTTAAAATACCATTTAATTTCTTTGCGTGTATAGTTTTTGTATTTTATGGAACCATATCGTAACTCCTCATATAGCAATCATCATGTTTAAGTAGAACTCGTTACAAGCGTTTTCCAATTTTTTTGTATCACGGAAATCATATACTAGCAGTCTATCAGAAATCTTGTAGAATTTGCTATTACTTTCGTGATACTTAAATTTACGTACAACGTTGCAAATATTCACTGGCTCTCTTGGTGCCGAAGTAGAACACAAATTTACTACGTATTACCACAGGACACCAAACACTTTGATAATTGCCAACGCGTCTCCACAACTTTTAGTTTTATTATCGCCTTGATAATGACAGCATTGCTAATAATGGATTAGTGTTCCAACTTATGTTAGCAACGAAGATTTTATAGTTATTTTTCTTTTATTTATTAGTGTTGCTCTCTACCTTTTTGTATTGTATACAGTGCTTTCGAATAGTAACGAATAAATCCATTATTTCTGAAATTTAGAGTTTTTCGAACAAATCCTCTGACACGTCGATTTTGTTTGAAACAAAGGCATTTTGCGACATACGACCCATATTTGTGACGTAATCGTTATTCGAAATATGACGTTTTATTTTTTTTTTAATCGATTTCAATTTCGACCATGCCAGTTGAAAGCTTGTCTGACAGCTATCTTAGCGACCGAGAATGTTTTTTATTACTGTCAGATAAAAACTTGAAATCGTACTTTTTTTGGTTTTTTTTTGTATTTCTTATCGATTTCTTATTTTTTCCTTTGGCAAAAACAGTATGTTTGAACTGTTTATTGAGTATTGTCATTTTATTTGCAATGGTGAAATTAACTGAACGAACATTGAAATTCGCTGCATGATCGGATTTGGAGACAGAATGCGCACCCAACAAGAAGTAGTTGAATTGTTCAACGAAACTTATCCTGGTCGGCGTCCCTTTAGCCAAAGCATGATAAACAATATTGAGTCTAAATTCCGTAACTTTGGACATGTTGGTGATTTACCGAAATCTGGTCGAATCTCAAAATCAGAAGAAAGTCAACTTAACGTTTTGAAAATCATCACTCAACACTTAACCAAGTGGTTTCTGATTTCAATATGGCAGCGTCAACAGTTCACAAAATTGTGAAAAAACTAAAGTATCATCCTTGTAAGTTATGTCTTGTTGATGAGTTATCTGGCGACGACTTTGATCAGAGAATTCAATTCTGCGAGCAAATACAAGAGCTATACATTAATGATAATAATTTCGTAAGAAACGTAATTTTTTCTGACGAGGCTCCGTTTGCTTTGAACGGCCATGTCAATAAACAAAACTGTCGTTATCGGGCTATCGAGAATCCCCGATGGATGCTGGAGTATTGCACTCACCATCCTTACAAAGTAAATGTGTGGTGCGGCATAGTCGAAGGAAGAATTCTGGGTTCTTCTTTTTTTTGACGTGAACCTAATTGGTGGAAGATAGTTGGAGTTTCTTCGAGCCGACCTTATTCCCGAACTAATAAATTTATATCCAAATCAGGAACGTGGTCTTCGGAGAAATGTCTTTTTCTTTCAACATGATGGTGCACCTCCCCATAACACACCTGTCCGCACTTATTTAGATAAAGTGTTCCCAAGTGTTCGTTGGATAGGGAGAATGGGGCCGATTGAGTGGCCAGCCAGATCGCCAGATTTGACACCCCTAGATTACTTCTTGTGGGGGTACTTAAAACGTAATAAATTATACGCTAGTAGATTGATCAATTTAGAATTAAAAGAAAGAATTCATCAGGAGATACATCGTATACCTCCTGAAGTTATTGACCGTATTCAACGAGAATTTATTAATCGTCTTGGTTACTGTCAGGTAGTCAACGGTGAACAATTTCAACATTTACTTTAATCAATATCATTAATTTTAGAAAAATAAGTAATAATAATAAATAAAATAAATATTTTCTACATTTTTTTATCAAACCTACATACATAGAATGACACGCGCTCTCACTTGGCATGGTCGAAATTGGGTGTTGCCATTTAAAAAAATTATCAATGAAGTCATATCTCGACTAACGATTACGTCACAAATATGGGTCGTATGTCGAAAAGTGCCTTTGTTTAAAGCAAAATGAACGTCTCAGAAGATTTTTTCGAAAAATTCTCAATTTCAAAAATAATCAATTTATTCGTTACTATTTGAAAGCACTGCATATTTGCGCTACTACCACGCGGTCAAACCTCAAACGCCCTCTTAATAGGTAGTAGATGGTCCACTTCTCTAATGTTTACTTTCCCTTAATAAGTAGATTGTGAGCTTCTGTTGATTAAGTGAGTATTTTTTAGGATGTCTTATGTCGTGACGATGTTTGAAATGTTTTTTTCGGAAATGGCAATTACTAAACACCATTGTTGTAGGAACTACCCTACAACTTGTGTCTGGTGTGTGGGAATGCGGAAAGCTCAAAGAATGCTAGATTTAGTTCAGAATGTGGCCTGCACTTTGTATAGTGATTATTTTCTTGGCAATTAAGATAAACGTTCTACACCTCATATTACTTGCATCTTCTGTACTGGTAGTTAACCAAATTGTTGAAAGGAAAACGCGTAATCGTACCATTTGCTGCTTTTTGTAAGGTCTTCAACGAAAGTGGCTATAAAATAAACTATTCAAACTATTTCATAACAAAGTGTTATCTAACCCTGCCTTTGATTTGTCAAATAGGAGATCAGATGCAACTTAAGGTATTGAAAATATAAAACAAAACTGTCCTCGGTCTTATGGTACTATTCCTCGCCTGAACGATTTAGTAAGGTATCTAAAACTTGCCTACCACCCAGCTGAACTGTTATAATTGAAATGATACAATTCCATTTAACGCAACAAAAATTTTCTGTTTTAAATCAAAAGATATCTTTTTATTCTCAATATTTCGATAACTTGAATTCAATGTGTGCAATTTACTGTAATTACGACTATTTCTCCAGTAAGGCAAGCCCGTCCGCAAAACTGCTACACAAGGGCAAGATTTTTCTGCTACAAGCAATTAAATATAAATACAATGAATCGCAGTATTGCTGTCAATAGTAGAACTGCAAGTGTTTGCAGGTTTAGAGCAAGGATTTATGATGTACTGCGATGTACTTTTTGTTCCCATACTGTAACACCAACAACTACTATATAATAATTAAAGAATTGCGCACAGATCAAATATATTTTTTTATATAGCAGATTTTTTATCTGTGTTTATGTAAGAACTTTAAATTAAATTATGGACATACACTAAATAATATAGCATGTAACTATATTACACTTAGACTATATTTGAAATTGAATACTTACTATAATTAGGTAAAATGCGCAACAAAGACGATTTACCACAAATCCTAAGGGAAAAGCGTTGCCGAAAAGTTCTAAGCATATACATACATGCGGTCGTAAAATCACTAAAAACTTTAATTAAGGGAAAGCCGTTGTAGACCTCTACACCCTAAACTTTGGTTTTAATTATTTCTTAAACAACAGCATCCTCGAAATGTAATTTAGTAGTGCCGATAACGTCGAAACAATTTTTGCGCTCCTCTCACTTTGAGAACAATTTATAATTTTGGCATTATAAACGTCCGGTTTAAGGGATTTATCGATTTCTCGTTATCCAACCAATTTAGACGAGGTAGTTGCAAAAATAAGTAGAACACGATTTAATAATAAATTCTATGTCATTTATCATATTTGACTATAAGTCGATACAATCATTTATTTAAATATGCTCCTTTCAGAGTATCTAACAAAATAGAGTTTTTGAATTAAAAATTTACAGAACCTATTTATACCACATACATAAATCACAGTAGTTTAACGGATTCATATAGAAATACATCAATTTATTAAACATATGTGCCAATTATATATTGCGAAATAAATCTATTTAAGTAATATTACTCACATTTTAATTTAATAAGGCTAACTAACTGCATAAATTTCACTGTAACATGATACTTAAAATTATGCTGAATACAAAATATTAATATCAAACAATAATAAATATGATAATTAAGCTAACAATTACCTTTGAAATCGACAAAATGTCTCTAAATATACATATTTAACGTTATTAACCAAAATTCAAAACAAAGTATGTTCATCTATTAGACTAGGAAGTTAATGTGCATATACGAAAATTCTAATAAATTAAATGAATGAATAAATTCTGATTGAAATAAAAGAAAGGTGATGGTAATTTATATCTTGAAACAACTGTTGAAACATATTGCAAACATTTTACCAATTTTCTCCTTGAAAGGGTGAATCTATCACATCGTTCGATAAATTATAGCTACTATTAAACTCACACAGATAATATTTGTTGATCATAATTTCTTTTACAATCAAGCGTAAAAGATCGTAGATAATTTTCAAACTTTCTTTTCTCTGTTGTTTGTACTTCTCCTAAGACTCACATGACTAAGAGTCTTCAAGGTCGAGCACTGGAAAATAAAGAAGTACAAGGGATGTTGTACCACCACAATCAAGCAGCCTCAGTAACGAGGATTGCTATGGAGACTGGCTAAAGCCGTAAAAGAGGAAAAATAACGGAAATGATTTGCGTACTCTTTATGAACCGAAATATTTGATTGAAGTCAATACTAACTAATTGAATATTCAGGGTAATCCAAGTGGGGGAAAGAAACTCCTACAATATTATGAAAATTATTAACAACTGGAAAACTTCAAGTTACAAGCTCTTTCCAATGAGCAGTTTGAATTCAGAACCAAACATTCTAACTCCTTAAGGTTATCAAAGCCATTCAAGAAGGTTTTAAGATGGTAGACTTCATTGAAGTGGTCTTTCTAGACATTCTTGCCTAGAGCACGTTCATTTCGGTTTGTTATTGTAACAAAAGCATTGTGTACAAAAAAGAACAAAAATGAATGACCTCTTCATCTAATATTTCTGTAACCAATGTAGCTTTTCAGTAAAGCTCTACATTTACGAAACATGCAGAATTTAAAAGAAAAGTTTGCAGAAAGAAACGCTATTATGGGCTTGCTCTTTAGAGACAGTTGATTTGTTCTCAAAATAAAGCTTGGATTACAACCGCGAAAGACAACCAGAATTAGTTACATACTCTTTAAAACGCTCAACATATTCGGAATTACGTTTGCATACTTGGAAATACCAGTATATTCATTCCCGTCAAATATTTGGTATTACTTTCAACAGTTGTTTGGCTAAAAATTTAACCTCTCCAAAATGATTCGAGTAATTTATTGCCTGCCGTTCCATTTTTTTATTTATAGATCGACAGTACGGAGGATAATTGCCGAATCCATCATTTTTACAAAATGTCAATCTGCATAAGCGGCATATGTTTCAATTAGTCTATTAAATGATAAATTACAGTTTGTGTGCAATCTAGTTTTTAATTATCGTAAAATTATGTGCTTCGTTTTTTAATTTTTTTGACAGTTATTTATGTTATGGGAAAAATTGATTTTTAATCCAGTAGAGTTTTAATTGATCTAAAATTGCAAAAAAGTGTCTGGAAATAAGAAGATAAGTACCCACAAGTTGTAAAAATATGTACATACATTAAAATTCATAAATTATTTCTACAAAACAATATCAACAAATACCAAAAAGTAGGTTGAATCAGTAATTTCACTTCATGTTTTGTCGAGTATTGTTTACAATTGAAAACTAGTTTGATTTTCATAATTCAGCAGCTTAAATCTTTTATTGACAGACATTTCTGTATTATCAAATATAGCAGATTATACAATACAATAATACTAAATACTAATATTTAATCAACGTAATGTTCAAAATACCTTTCCGATTCCTGCATTTTATTTGCTTGACAGTATTAATGGATATGAATGCATTCTATAAATAACTACAATCTGTGTTATGCAATAAACACGTGTGGAATATAACGATACATTTTTATTACCTATTGTTTTCTTTGTTTTAACTATTTAAAATAACTCCAGTAGTTTGCTGTAAGTTTTATGTTTTATTAATAAATAAAGAAGAAAAGAGAAAGAAATATCCAACTTCTCAAAACGCACTTGTCTCTTCATTGAACCAAACTCAACTACTCAGCGTATTCTTCAAAAGCATATCCATATACAGGGTGTATCAGAACTCCACCAGCATACTTTTAGGGTCAAATATATCTTATAATAAGAATTTATAAGTCTCAATAAAGGCGTGGTCAAAATGCTACCATTTGAACCGTAGGATGCACGCTTAAAAATGTTTACACAGAAATGCACTTGCAATTCAAATTTTTGATAAAAAATACAAAGAAAACGATTGGCCTGTGTCTATAGTTAAGTTATATATGAATTGATAAAGTTTTTATTATTTGTATCTATAAAAACTGTAAATATTTGCAACCACAGCTGCATGCTGCAAATTTCGGAAGAACTATGGCAATTCAGTAATAATTGCAAAAGCTACACCAGGAGCTAATTTGGTAATACTAGTATGTGATAGTAGGAAGTTGCAAATCCATTCGGTAGAGCAAGGCGCTTTCTGCTGAATAATCTCAAAAAAAAAACGACTACAAATTATAAATTAATATGAATGTTTTATTTATTTTATCACTAATATAAACTTATAACTTGTTATTCGTTTTATATTTATTTATAGTTTTGACAAAACATTTTATTTTTGTAGTTTAAATATAGAATCCCATCAAAAGCATAAAATAGAAACGCAGTCCAATAATATGATTCCATATGAAAAGCTATGTAAGCAGATATGTATTACATAGTTCTGTTTCTTAATGTCGATACCATGTAGGAATTTACAGACAATAAATTGCGTGCCGTAAATCTTCTTTTAAAGCATTACGTAAACCAATACTTTCTACCTTGTTACTCACGGAAACATTGTACACAGTACAATTAAAAAAATAATTGAAATGTTTTATTTCCCACATCACTGCGATTAGTTGCCAATATTTAGTACAGTGAAATATAGGGTACTCTCGTAGAATCCGTTCAAGCACAATTTAAACCTTCCTGTTATAGTATCTGTATTGTCCTGCATTTTTTTATGGTAGTGATAGTTCCAACGGTTTCCTAAGCTGTGTTATTTGTTAGACTATTGCTGCTATTTTTGCTGTATATTTCTGTAGATATCCAATGTGTCCAATAGTTTTGTTACCGCACAATCTCGCTATTTAAAATACGATGATATGAAACACTCTGCTTTGAACAGTGAATGGACAATCAATTGGCGGACAGGTTTCAAAAATAGAATAAATTCTTTTGGAAAAATTGCATTACTTGTTTACACAATGCATTGAATACGTTTTAAATCAACTACGTAACTACAACAAAACAAGGGACATGACGTTCTACTGTCTGCCCTGGTGACACCCTCTACAATGTGGTTTATGTTCCATTAAAGTGATATCGGGCTATGGAAGATTCGCTTCTGTATTGCTACTAATGAAATCAAAGCTATGATGGGACCTGAAATAGGATTAGATGGACTCTTGAAACTGTTCTATGATACACTGCATCTTGAAAGTGATTATATAATTATTTTTAATGTTTATTTTTTAGAAACACAAGCAAGTGGCGGTGAACGATTTTAATCAAATTTGGGTTTATAGACTGATGTATTGTAAGAACAGCGGTAACTTTCGTAGCTACTAAATCGCTCCCTATCCTAATACAACTACTTTACTCTCATTCTTCAACTTCCATCACTCACATGAGAGGTGGAGGTTGTCGCCGGTAAACAGGAATGAAAACTGATTTGGAAAGCTTCCACGGCCCAAGCCTCTATGATAAGGTTTTCAAGTGTTGACCATGCCATGGTTTATAAAATATATACACTACAAATAAATGCACAAAATGTACAATATAAAACTCGACCTTTCGCCACTAATGTAAGTGGCTTCTTCCGAAGCAAGGGATGTCTGGGGGTACCAGATGGTCACGGTAACTCGACGTGTAAAGGACGCTGGAGCCAAATACTATTTGGTTGGTGAGGTATGTATGTCTTCTGACCGGAAGGTTGTCACCTCTAGCGTGGTTGACACATCGAGTTACCGTAACCTTCTGACATCTATCACGTGCCAGAAAGTGTTCGTCTCTAGCGTAGTTTACACGTCGAGTTACCGTGACCTTCTGTCATCCCTCACCCACCATAAAGTTTTCTGTGAATAGTAGTGTTATTCATAGCGCGCTCTATCCCTCAGAAAGAGGTGACTTATTAACTAAAAAAGTTACCCTTCTTACAATACATCGGTCTATAAATCCACCTAATTTTAATTAAATCGGTCACCGTGTGTTTCCTTGTAAGTGTGTCTTTATTATTATGTTCTTCCAGAATATAATGTTTTGATCACCGCGAAATTAAAATTTTCTAAAAAAATATATCAGTATCATATATATAGTATGCAAACCAGGTCTATCCAATTGCACAGTTGATATGCAGAATATCTGCACTATCAACGCGCAGGTTCGAAATCCTTTAAAACCTCACAAATGTATGTAAATGAATTGGGAGCAACATTGTGTTGACAACAAATTTAACAACTAACAATAAGTGGTTTTTTCTTGTAAGAGTTTCGAAGCTGAGCGTTTTATAACGGAGGTCTGTAGATTTACCTCAAAATTGAATGCACGTAATTTGATTCCTTGATCAGATATTATATGTGACCTGGACTACGGAAAGGTACCTATCGTTTGAAATTAAGTTTGCGAGTAAGCGGCTGTTAAAGATAACAAGTGGTGTGCGTGCGTCGCGTTTGAATTTGCGCTTCTACCTCTTCTCTTTTTCGTCTTACCCTTGGCTCTCCACCTCTCTTTAGACTTCCACTATACAACGGTGATTTTTACAATAATTTTTTTTGTAATTTATTCAAGTAATTTTCCCTAAATAGATAATTTTGTGAACGTTGAACGGATTTTTATAATTAATGTTGAACTTTAAGGACGATTTCCAGCAAAAGTTTCAAACTTCGGAGTCTGCGGTTTGTGCCATTGAAAAATACATTCAATTTTCTATAAATTTCGATCAAAAAACAAAAATTGATTTTTCCGACCATAGGTATGTACCTTTGCATAGTCCAGGTCACATATAATGTTTGCAAAAATTTTAAGTGGAGGATGATGCAAACATATGGTATTAAACTGACAGTTGTATGAAAATCTAATATCACTTAAGAGCGAAATTTATTTGTTTTACACACGATTTTCAAAACAATGTAATTTTAGTAATCGTAGTACGTAATAAATTCGTTCTTGTTTTGTTCTTTTTACTACGTTTTTCCTCTGAATCCTTACTATTCCTCAACGAATATGAAGTAGATGAAAGAAATTTTTACTGACAGCTTTATTTTCTACCTAATATCTCTCTTCTAACTCGTTTCCCGTATATTTTTACCTACACTAATTTTCTATTGATCTACACAATTAGTACAGAAATCTGTTCTACGTGTATGATAATATAGCTAATTTACAGTATGTACTGCAAGAACTAGGCCATCATCATTTAACACATCTCAGTTCATGTACAAATTATAACGTCTTTAGAATTATAGTGAGAACGCAAATAATGCCATAAGTAGAAACTATTTATGTGTCCATTCGCGCACACGTTCAGCTATATCGACAAATGTCGGTTCATCGAACAACAAACAACACACATGACACACCTACCCACAGAATGTGACTCATTAATTCCTATACACGTTTTCGTTGAAGTATTTAAAATTCTAGAAATGGTTGCGCGCAACTTGTCTGCATCGTGTTCATTGTACTTACGTTGCACACAAATAATGTACATACTTACATATACGTTTTATAAATATCGACAAATTCTACTATATAGTTAGATGTGCTTATATAAGAGTTGAGGAATACAACTACAGTGATTCATGTATATATGTAATTATCACAATTGTATTTGTCATGTATGTCCCTATGAATTAATTAGATGATTAAGACTAATTTAAAATGTACTGGTAGGAATAGTTTCTGAAGCTGCAAGCCATTGCTGTTTTCACCTCTCATTTCCGGAATTAATTATCCATTACTTCCACTACAGTTAGAGATTGACACCAACAACAAAAGCAAATACTGAAAAGAAAATCTTTATTGGAAGATATATGAGGTTGTCATAAAGTGAAGGGTATATTTTAATTTACGAAATCTAATTACGAAGTGATAGGGTTTCGTATTCGCGAAATCAGTTCCGGCAATTGCTCAATTTGTTGTTGGTTCTTGCGAAATGTCTGCTTAATACACGAAGTTGGAAAACGTTGGTTAACAATTTTTTCACTGGTCGGAAAATGATTAGGGGGTGCTCCATTCTGCATAAAAGTGATGTTTTCAAATCCGTGGTGCTCATTTTACAGTTGTGGAATAACATAATACTCCTAACATTTTGCAGCAGCGAAGTATCGTTCACGATTTACAGTTATAGATATGGCTTCTCCATTCTCCATTTCGTAGAAATGCGGACCAATGATAAAATTAGGTGTAAAACTGCACCAACGGGTGACTTTCTTGTTATAAAAAGGCATTTATCATCAAATGTATATTTATGATATGTAATAATATATATACAAAATATTTCATTTCATTCCAGAAAAAAAATCAACTCTGGTTGAACACAAGCTTATAAATGTTACCAATAACAAATTTAATTGACGAAACAATTAATATAACTAGAACTGTAGCTTTTATTAACTATATTTTAACTAAACATTAATTAACAAAATTTCAGAGAAACAAACCATTAAAATTCAACATTTAATGAGAGCTCGATAAAGGAAGTCGGAATTACAATTATCAACGTACCCTCTGCGCCCAAAATTTTAGCGATGAAGTAGGATATTAAGTTAATGTATTTTATTAATATTAAAGCTCCCTGTTGATTCACATTTCGCAGAAAATTTTCAGCTCTGATGTTTACAATCAATTACCATAATACCGGCTTCCTCAAAAATCCAGATATTTACCACATATGACTAGATTTACTAAGCGTTGATTTGATTGAACACAGTTTGTAGGATTTTTTAAAGTCGAATATTTTTTATGAGTACATTCATGCAATATTTGCTTAGTACAAACTTTAACTCTATCGATTAATACAATTTATTTAGTCAAAGCATCTAAAATATATACGTGGTTCCTTCATGTAAGTATAAAACTTACATATTATTCCTACCACCTTTTCTATAAGTTTGCATTCCCAATATTATAGAATACTAAGATAGTGTATCCAACGAATTGGTAATCTATTCTGAAATATCAACTGTGATATTTGCTCAATCAGGAAGTACTCATCTTTAAAAAGCAAATGAAATTTTTCAATTTATAATAGAACTGGTGCCAGCTTCAGTACTTCATGAATTTGGTCTTAAATTAATCGTTACTCTAAAATCATATGAAATCACCCACATTAGAAATATTAATCTTTCTCGCACTTTTCAGAAAAAAATCGGTTTTTAGGAAAAATATCACTAACCATGTGCGTGGGAACCGTTGGGAACATGTTTTCGTTCAGTCAGGAGTGGATATGTTGATTCTTACTGGAATTACTGTTTCACTACAAGAGAATTGTTACTCGATATAAGGATTCAATACAAAGTTGTTGACAAAGTTAAAATACATGTTTGTGCAGGTGGAAGGCGGAATAAAATCAATCAATCTTGATTAAATTAATACTTGCAACCTATAATGGTAGGTATTATTACAATACAATTTATTAAACCAAGACACGTGAAAGACGTGGCTGTATCCTTCGGCAATATGAGGTTAAAAGCTGAAAATTAAGTATACTTCTAATGTTCCAGGATAATTGATTTCAATTGTGTTTTGTGTATTTATGTTTATCGTTTAAGTTGATCTGTTATGGCCTCTACCCATAAGAGCGATTATACCATCATGACGTTTTAGCTCTTTCGACCTAATTGTACGCCAACAAACAAGCCCGAAGGTTTGTTTGTTAAGTTTACTTCAGCTGAGGTTAACTAACTGATCAACTCCAAAATAGATTCACCTCTCTCTATTGATCCTCCACTGTTTCTGCACAGGAGGAAGCCACTAACAATAATTTCATGTACTGTATGGGAACACACTGACAAGTAAGATTCTATGACTATGCATAAAGACTGCCGTATGGAGTCTTGGATACATCCAGAGGCTTTTTGAGGCATCCAAAAGTTTTAATGCCAGCAAACAAACTTACATACAACAGAGATGCACCTCCAAATTGAAATTGACAGCTTGTAGTACCGTAAAGAACCCACATAGACCCCACAATAGAAACTCGTACCGTAGAAAAAGTTAATATATTTTGTTCTGTATATATTGACAAGTCACAGTTGCCAATGATGATCATTATACTATCATCAAAAATGTAAAATATACGAAAGCTAATACTACGATTTCTAACAGCAAATTGCGATATAACAGCTTCGACTGCACCTAATAATATATATATTTCAACAAAGAAAGTATGCAATTACTAGAAGACAAATAAATTACTTTATAAAACATAATTAAATTTTGGATCTTGTGTGAAGTTATAAACCTTTCTTCAAGCGATTGTTTTCTATTCGTTGAAATATAGCGAAATATATTAGCAATTACCAACACAATAACAAATTAAAACCATTTTACACAATCTATGAGAAATATTTTAATTCCCGTGAAGCAGATAAAAGGTGAAACTTATACATATTTTACGAGACAGATTCAGCTTAATTCGGTTTCGTAAAACTAGCTAAACTTTTTATATGTATAACAATAGATCATTAGAAAATATAAGCTCGATAAATGTCAACTAGAAATAAATATATGTAGATGAACTTTCAGTGTGTATTTATGCGCCTGCACGAAGTTGAAAACAAAGAACTATTATCTGTAATAAAAGATCCATATGCATACAATTTTGTACATCTACTCATAGGCGTGAGTATTTGGACTACAATAATTTCAAATGCACTCAAAGAACACCGTTCGATTGCCATAAATCTCAGACACATAATGGGAAGCAATTATAAAAAACTATAACAGTTCTTTCATTTGAACATACATACGTTCAAGAACAATAATTAACAAATCACATACTTTTCTTCCATTCATTCATGAATGCGATGCGCTGCTTTCCCTAAGTAAAACGCCAACATTTCATTATTTGCAGAAATACATCATGTAATTATCGCATGTTCTGTTCCAAGAATGCACATACGGTTTAACTAACAAAATCCACTTTTGATTTCATAATAAGCAAACGACTCCGTTAAAGAAACCATATAATTTACAACTTCGTAAGGCGCGGTGTAGCGTGGCATTTTATTCTACAACGGTAGTTCAGAACATGTTAAGCCTATAATTTTATTTACGCATTATGTATTCCTTTTTAAACAGTTAAACTGTATAATGTGGCATTCTAAACCTACGAATAGTATAGTAACTGTCATATGAGATAGTAGGCCACCAGAGGTGGCACGTTGTAGGACACTATTGAACGCAACTTGAATTGCTTATTATATGTACGACATATGTAAAACCCGGTACCTAAGGAAATGCTTCAGAACCACGGTTTTCATAAAAAATTCAAAACTTATTGCAAGTTTCTGTATGATTGAATTCCCTCAATCAATTTTAACTTCAATTATACACATTGGTAACAAGCGTTATTATACATCCCATCATAGAGTGTACATTTTAGTCCACACTGTCTTCGTCGTCACTCAAACGCGTAAGAATACCTCACCTCAATGTTATACTAATCTTGTCAAATAGGGAGAAACATTTGATGAAGCTGAATTAAATGGTGTACATAGGCAGTAAATGTTGAGTAATGATGCTTGAGGCTATATTTAAATAAGTTACCAATGGTATAATCTGATGATAAAAATTGCGAATAATTCATATTCAATCAACACACTGCATATATGTACACATTGAAGATGAAATACTACAACAACGATAGTTCAATAAAAAAAATCTTTAATTTCGATGATAATCTCTGCAAAACTCGAATTGTAGATTAAAAAATCGAATACTATTCTGTGCTAAGTCCAATTATGAAATTTGTGTCACATTTTATATTCTGTTGGGAAGTTTTGATTTTGTTTTCTAATGTATCCAGTTCTTCTGTAGTGTCTTCTGTAGTTTCTATTTGATAGAATAAATACATAATCTCCGTACAGACTAGTGTCTTACAAACTTACTTGCACCAACCACAAGTAATGATATATGTATCTGGCATTTTAGCAGAACAACCATTCCCAGGTTTTGACATGTTGGAGTCAAATCTGAAGTTGCTATTAGGCATCACTTCTACTACAATGGACTTACCGGTGCAAGACACTGTAACACGGATTTAATCAAATATGATACACAAGAATCTTGCATTAACTCGCAGTCTCACCTTTGCGAAAACTGTAGAAGTATATCAGAAAGTCCTTATCTCTTTGCTCATTGCACAGCAGAAGATAGGTAGTGGTGAATCTACTTTTAGGTCGGCGGATTAGACTATCCCAAGTTATAAACATGATTTCTTGACCTTTTTGGCGACACCATGGAGACACGATAGATCTAATTACCGAATTACCTTTAGAATTGATTCTTGCCATGGGGAATGGACAAAACAAATAATATCTTGAAGGAAATGATTTTGACATGGCAATAAATGGCACTGAATTCAAGATATATTCAAAAATAATCACTGCAAGCATAACTACGTTGTGATGTGCAGTAATAATGAATATTTATGGCGGATATTCTTAAAACTGTTGTAGTCTGTGTTATACAGATTAATTATGAAATAAAAGCATTTAACAACATATAGTCTTAACATTTTTGAAATTTAAGTTGGCCTATTTTGTAATGATTTAGTTGATAAAGTAATATGCAAGAAGAAAGGAAATTTTCTATGTATAACGAAACGGTTTTGATTTTTTCTATTTTTGTTCTTTCAATACTTCCACAAAAAAATAAATAAAATACAAAAGTAAATGAATTAAGTAAAAGAACCTACACATTTTACTTTTCGCCATTAATGTAGGTGACTTCTTCAAGAGTGTAGTGAGGGCAAGGGATGTCAGAAGATCACGGCAACTCAACTTCCCATAACTACTTTTCACTCCGCAAGAAGTCGCTGACATTAGTGACAAAACGTCGAATTTGTAGTTTCTTTTCTTTTATTTATTTATTTTGTGTGCTTTGTTTTATTTTATTTTTGTTTGTAATATATTTATCCTAACTATAATGGGGTAAAATTACGGAATCTCTCATAATAATATGTTCATTAATTTCTTTTCTTATACTGTTCCATCAACCAGCCATAGAATTTGCTATGACATTTACTTCATAAAATCCATTTATATAAGTATGTCTGTAAGTATTTAACAAGTTAGGATGTAAATGACCAAACATGTAAACTACAAAAGAAA
This sequence comes from Popillia japonica, assembly GCA_004785975.1. Lineage (NCBI taxonomy): Eukaryota > Metazoa > Arthropoda > Insecta > Coleoptera > Scarabaeidae > Popillia > Popillia japonica. The sequence goes on along the minus strand of SMLS01074561.1, from coordinate 12,374 downwards.
ATAATATTGAAAATATATTTAAAATATAATAATTATCATATGTTCGTTCCTGTGCTAGTTTGGAAGTTTTTCATTTACATTGTCCGTCTATTGGAATTTATTAAATAAATATGTTGTCACAACCAAGTTCACGAGTGGTGGATGTCATAGTAAAAGAAAAGAAACAAAAAGGAACAAAAATAGAAATAAATGCCAGCTTACAAGAAATACATTTTTATACTTACTTAAAAAAAATTGCAAGTGATGTATATGCGTTTGTTGTTACTTATATTTAGCAATCAACAAACTCTCGAAGAAACATAAATGTTTGTTTATACTATAAAGTGATGCATGGCTTAGTAGTACATATGTACTTACATACATACATATATCTAACGCATCTATGGAACGTGGAACTATGAAATTTTGATGGTATTTACATACCTTTCCTCTGACCTTTGCGATATTCACAAAATCTATTATATTATACCATATTCAGAAATACAATTCTTCTAACTTTATTTGAAGGATTATTTTATCTATCTTCATTTTGGTTATAATCGATTTCTTCTTTATTTCTATTTCTCGCCTCAAAAAATATATATCCAGAAATGGTATTCATACGGTCTCCCGTGAATAATCTCCAATATCATATTTCCTCTTATAAATAGTCTATGTGAATAGATCTTCGTTTGGGGAAGGTGAAACCTTTCAGTTTGTAGTGCATGAATGGTCAGTCAAACTTCGTAGGAAATATTCTTATTGAAATTCAATTCAATACGTTTGTAAAAAAAAGAAAACACATCGTCCGTTAACCGGCTCCGTGAGAGAAATCATCTTTACAGTGGGATTGCGAAATACGAATGATTTGGATGGCTTCAAGTATAGAAAGAAGGTGTAGCTGTTCTTTAACGGCTTTACGGGTCACGTATACTCCAAACTTATACACATGTGTGCGTGTATCTTAGATATATTCAAGGTGGACAACTCCGGTGCGCTAAAGTAACCGGTAGATAGAATACTTGCATCGTTGTCTACCTAAACCTAAATACGATTGCGTTAGCGACCATTCGTGTAGTGGGCTGTAATAAAAGTTTGTACGTGTTTCGTGTAGTCTTAAATACGGTGTAAAATGTAATTTTTGAAGTCCTGTACGATGTGACAATTTGTTAATTTCTACAGTTACATCATAATTATGTCTGGCGAAGACAATTAATACACGAAAATGTTAAAAAAAAAGTTGTTGTACTTGTCTCTCTCTCTCAGCTCTTGAACTGTCTTGTTTGCTGTATTGTATCCTAATCCCTTTCATGCATTATTATTTTTATTTATTTAAATAATAGAGCATTTGGGATAGCTGGCTTGTATTACGTAATATGTTTCAATTAGGTGAAGTCTGTTCTAGTTCCGGCGAGAATCAAATATTTCCAAGCCTTGAAGATATACCCAAGTATCTTCCAGATGGAAATACACGCTATTGAAAGATGCACCCAGTTGAACATTGTCAGAACCTACGAAAGCAAGAGCTTATCATAATCTTGGATAGTCAAGCACCCATCAGGACGCTGAACTCAAATAATATCAGCTCCAAGATGGTTGGGGAATCTCTAGACAAACGAAACCAGCTAGACAAAAGAAACAAGGTACCCTTACTGTAGCACCAAGTAGTGAATAGAAACGAGATAACAAACAATCTCGCGAAGAAGAAGACCAGAATATATTTTTTTGAGCTAAAACCATTTTGCTGCATAAGTAGCAGTGCACTACTGGGAAAGCACAAAAGTAAATAGTGCAGAAAAAAATCCAAATACTGAGGGAATCTCCAAAGTATGAGGCAAGCTACCACTCTTCTGGAAACATATAACCAAAAGAGATCTTCAGAACTCACAGGAACTGATCTAAAAAGGCACCTATGTAGGCTTCGAATAACAAATGAAGCCGAATGTAAATTTTGTGGGAGAGAGCATAAAACACCCATCCATCTTTTCGCAAATTGCGCTGCACTGTGCAACTCAAAAGCGTTGCACCTAGAAGCACATGAAATTGATGAAGAAGAATTAGCTGATCTAGGACCCTCCGACATCCGTTAGTTTTTAAAAGAAATCGGACTAATCGGTCAGCTGTAAATATAGCGAAAATAGGGGACGTAATAGATCTTTTCGGTCGCAGTGTATCATCACCTTAACACTACATTGATATATACATACACACTTACGGAGATATTCACAGAGTCATATTACACCATGGTAATTTTAAAGTTTGCAAACTTTTCTGCGTTGACAGCACACTACTCTTAATGTTAATATAGTAGTATCCGATGGACCATATCAGTCATTGCATAGTCAATCATTGCATAGTAGGAACTTCAAATTTTTCATATTAAACAAAACGTTATCTATTTGTGAAAACGTATCTCTTTTACTTCAAAACAAGTTCTTTGATTATCAAAAAAAATATATATTTTTTAAGGGTTTTGTTTTGGAAGAAGTGCATAAAAATCCACTTTCCGTAAGTTTATATCTACAGTTGTTTGTATTGTATGCGCTTTATATAAGGCTAAATTAATTAATTTTATAGCTATCCATGAATGTATATTAAAACTTAAGTGAAATTAATGATCCTTATATGAATGTGTTTTTGTAAAGCTACAACAATTCTGTTTAAATTACACAAAGTAACCTAGTCGAGAGTCTAATTTAATAAATTTATACGTGGATGAAATTATTATAAATGGCACTTAAATATCTGTTTAAAATTGACCGCATTAGTATCTTTTTTGATGATTTCCGAATTAAATCTTTCTCTATAATTAATTTGTTTTTATTATTAATATTAATATTTTCAAAATCAAAGTTAAGTCGTCTTTCTTTAGGGAGCTTAGACAAAGCAGTTTTCGCGATTATATTATATTATACTGTGTATTATAATAACTACATAGGCGTTTTTAATTAGTGTTTAAATTACACAATATATTATTCGTTATAATGCCATTACAGTTTTACGATAATTTAACGTATACGATTTTTTTTTCTTTAAATAATACACACGCAATCACATAAACCTGGTATTTACAGAGGTGGTCTCACACCTCTGTAAATATCTAAACATTCGGAAGTTTATTAGCTGTGCGCGTATAAATTACCAACAATTCTCAAGGAAATTGCAGAGCAAGAAAAAACAATACCGCGTGCAGTGAATTCTTTATATAATCATTACACCGCCCCAGCATAAGACTTAACTTTTATGGCCGACCACCACGCAACGAACAATTATCGCTATGAATATCGCCGACCATAATCTAAGGCCTTATTCCTTCAACCTAAATCCGTACATGTTGGATAATTTCAAGCCCGGACTCTACAGTGAGATAGCCTTTCGCATGCCGGTGTTAATGCTCTTTAAATTAAATCCGTGCGCCCTATAATGAATTTATGTTGTAAAAACTACGTGAATCCAGTGCACAACCACTCAACATTGCCTTAGAGCGTAATCTTTTAAATTAGTGCGGCAAAAAAATCAGTCAAAATGGATAGTGGCAGTATTGTAAAACTGTTTAAAATACATACATATGTATGTGGATATATCACATACATACGAGTATATCCACATACATACCGTGTGAACACCTGTAAGCGGTCGATACCTAACCTGTGCAGATTTCCTATCGAGTGGACGATCGCGGGCAAGAAATGCAAGTCTATCTATGCAGGCTGCAAGTGAGATAGGCGCACAATTGTTGTCTCATACTAGAATGCGAATTTCAATTGAATTCATACGACCTAGCGCTCACTCTTTCACACATAATAACCTTTCTAAAATTCGTCTCGACTAAAAAATTGATAATAGCATTGGCAAAAGCGTAATTAATCGTTGAAAAGCTTCAGTAGTCCAACAATTTTAAACAGTTTGTTAATGCGTCATAACTGGAAATATACATGTACATATAATGATGAAGGTAGTAGTAGTAATTGGTGTCGTAAAGTTTGATGGAACGTAATAAAATTATTTATTATTACATTTTTATATTCAAATATATTTTGATTTACTCGACGGTAATCTTTAGAGATTTTATGTGAATAATTTTCCTGTAAGTCATCTTGATACTTATATCCAATTACTTACAATCAGAGCCCTTTAGATTAAATCCCTCAATACTCTATGTAAGTTAATTTGTAATTTATTCCCTACTTCAGTACATTCGCTACTGTCATATTTGTCAATCCCCTTAACAAGCACAATTCAATAAATGACAAAGGACCACAACTAACATTTGTTTGATTAGGTTGCATACACTAATGGCGCTGTGGTTGCTATCGTGGAAACAAGTATAAACATTTCAGTAACCGCTAAAAATCGTAGAATAATCTCAGGTAGTTCGGTTGTGACTAGAAGTTCATTATTTCAAACAATACGCTTTTAAGAAGTAAGTTAAGTATTTGCAGGGAGAGGTTTTCAAATAAAAACGGAATTTTAGCTACAGTTAGTTTATTTTCTAACATCCCATTAATTTTCTCTACCTGTGATTATTTATTGATTTTTAAGACAGTTAAAATACGAACAGCTTTTATTTGTTGTAATTACTGCAACGTTGTCAAACATTTTTTGTCAGTAGAGCTAGTGTGTTATTACGTAGCGCACGTTTTTCAAGATACAATTTGTATTTACGGAAACAAAATTTTTAAATTTGGCATTTGGGAAGTAACATCCGCCAGATGTTTCAATTGTTATTTTACTGAAATGAAATGCCAAATACGTAAGGTAACAAATTTATAAGGTAAACTAATAATTGTGGTAGAATAATAATTAAGCAGCACGTGCACATTTTTATTTTACCAGCATAACAATCTAGTCATAAAACGCTTTGGACTTACACATGCTCGAGCTGCAGCCGAAAAACACATCACAGATACGGACAACCGGTACCATTGACTTATTCCTAAAATACGTATGTACATATATCTTTTTTTTAACCAGCCATTTTGATCCAATTCGCTTGACCTTTTAGGTATAGAAAATTGTATAATTGTTCGCTTTCACACTACAAATAATTACAAAAAAAATTAGCGCTGTCTCAAGAAACCAAATCATCGATCCGTTTAATAAGCGAGGTGCGTTGTGAAGGAATAAAGTGAAGTAATTATTCGAACAAGTATAAACAGCTTTGATATAGAAAAAGCTTCCAGCTGTGAATAATGACAGCAGTTCTTCAGCCGTTGGCTGATTTTATCACGTTGCTTTTCTCCTAGTGAATAAAGAATCCGCAATGCAGGGTGAGCTACCAGTAACATTAGATTGGAGGACCGCAGGCTTCACGGTCCTAGGCAAAATCGGTAAACTATGTATATATATGTAACTATATAGAAATGAAAAATAAGGAAGACATAATGTGTCAGTACTTGAGCTTAACTCACTCCACTTATGCAAAATAACATTTATCAGGGCAACATAAAGATAGACAACATGACTTACCAGTTCCACCCTGGAACTTATTTAAGGATCGAAGAACTGTTAAATAGGCTAATAAAACTTTGTTTCTGACAATAACTTTACTTTCTTAAAGTCAACATTTCTTTGATTCGTCTTTCATTAAGTATAACTAATATTATTTTTAAGTTTCTGGAACGCTACTGCATTCTTAAAAGAGTCTGCTAATTTTTGTAGCTTCAATACACGCAAAAATAAATATACAAAAACTTTAATTTATAAAATAAATATACAAAAACTTTAATTTATAAAATAAATATACAAAACCTTTAATTTATAAAATAAAAACAAACATATTAAAAATGTATTTATACCAAATTGTAACGCCATATCACCCTAATTCTAAATTCTATTTGCAATTAACACCTACGCACCTGCTGCTGAAATTGATTACAAGCGACTACTGCATTGTATCTGTTCCATATTGGAGAGTTGCTACTGACGTCAAAGGTATTTTATAAAATTGAATAGTCCGCACTACCCTAACAATGCTTGTGTAAAATTGTATTCGAACTATAGAAGAAAAATAGAATGCTCGGAAACGATTGATTTTCATTCTAACGTTGGTAGTGTGATATGTAAGTGTAATATATCTATGTATGTACACTCTGTTTGTAAAGTAATGTCTCCTCATGCTGCTGGGTTCATATCAATAACTCCTTCGATTGAGCGCGTTGTGTTGCTCGGACATCTTCGGCTAAGACACAGGCCACAGGAGATACAATACAGATCGGGCGGGTCGGCATAATTCCTTTGTATTTAAAATCTCGATGCATATGTGTTTACTTGATAACGGTAGATTCTAGGAATTTATTTAAAATACATTTTTACCGTATTATACTACATTATTTTTGATGTGTGCTCTTGTTAGTTTGCCATGCTTTTACTCTAGATAGTGTTTAATGTATATTATGACATTATATTTATTTGAATGTTAATGGAATACTAAACGTTAGCTTATACAAATTACAAGGAAAATATGAAAGTTATTGTAAAAGTAAAGCAACCTATAATAAACTGGACGAATAGAATGCTGTTGCTTCAGTTGCATTATAATATCGCTATTTAACGACTTCTTAAATACGAAACATAAATTTAGTAATTGGAAAGAGATTAAGTGTAAAATTTTACAACAGGAAAGCTATTAAAAACAATTATTATGGTCCTACTAATCAGATAGTTTAGCTTGTGTCACTTTTCTTGCATTAAGTGCATATATTTCATTTTACAAACTTATTAGTGACTTTAGAGCTTTTTCACTATCACTTTTCGCAGTGATGTATCGCCTACACACATTTATTGCGCTTAATACTTCACTACTTCATAGTTTAGGTATTTCGAAATAGGCGTCGTCATCCCCATCATTGTCACTGTCGCTTGAACCGGGTCCGCTTTTTTGATCATCACCACGTTTTTGGTACACATCAACAATGATTTCCTCATTCTGTAGTTCCCCACACAAAGTGCAAAAAGGTATCGAAATCTACATCCTCCGGCAGAACGTAGGTTATTTATAGGTACAACTTCGTCAGGACCATCATCATTACCTGCGCTGCGGCAGCCACTTCCAGTAAGATACCAGATTTAAGGAAATAGTTTTTGATTGTACAGGATGACATCTGCTTCCAGGCATTCGAAAGAAATTCCATGGCTTGTAATAAGTTAATGGTGAGATTTTCATTTTCTGCATCGAACCAGCATTTTTCTATAATGTACTTTGAAATTTGCAATGATACCCAAATCGAGTAGCTGAAGAACACTGGTACAGTTGGGGAGGAAAAAATTCCACGCGTACATTTTCCAAAATTATTTAAGGTGTATGTGCTGCACAGCGATCCATAAAAAGAAGAATCTTGTTCTGTTCCTTTTTCACTCTAATGTCTAATTTATTTAACCACTGTTCCCTTAATATCATCCAGGATCTCCTATTGGATTCATATTCCGTAGATTTTGTTTGCACACCATTCAAACACCTCGGATTCTTAGATTTGCTTATCACAAGTGGGAGAGGTTTGTCTGGTCCGTCTGCATTGGTGGCAAGAAGAACTATTACACGAATTTTACTTTTCTTCCCTTCATGGCATGAGGTATCCTATTCAGCTAATGTCTTGCTTGGAAGAAGATTGTAGAATAGGCCTGTCTGATCACAGTTGTAGATGTTTTGACGCTGATAATCCTTTATGATTTCTGGTAGACCCTCTTCTTTCCAGTGTCGCGCCCAGTGACGTCATCCACAGCTTTCGACTCACCACAAACTGTTTTTACTGTGATTCCATGACAGTCTTTAAAACCTTGCAACCATCCTGACGAAGCTTTGAAATCAAGGCGGTGATGTTCATAATTTTAGCTAAGCGGCTGCGTTTTCTTGATTTTGCACCCAATTTGTTTTTGTTGATGACTGTACACGGCGTGGTATAAGCAATTCCTAAATTTGAAGCAATTTCGATTTGTGTTTTGTATGTATTAAGTTCCACCTCCCGTAAGAATTTTACTTTTCGATCTACTGTGTAACTTTTATTTTCTATTCTCTATGGATGATTAACCCCTTCGTGCATGAATGTCACTGTAGTGTAGTTATTTTCATATGTAAGCACACCTAAAAATGTGGCATTGCATAATGACGGATCAAGATATCAACATCAAACAAGTATGTATTTTTCATGTAAACAAGGCTGCTCTTTCAAATTTTCGACTCAGTTTATGTGATTCTACACGCACAAAAAAAGATACGCATTGATTTATCTATTCAGCAGCGTGTAATCAGCGCCACCTATGAGCAACATTAAAATTGATGTCAAATTCTTATTCTTCATGCTGAAAAACATAATAATACCAATTTTCAAGTTGATTCTATAAAAACTTGCTGAGTTATTGGAAAATTTAGAAATGAACTACTATTCCCAGTTTCCAGATTTCCCATTCTTAACGACTCACTGTGTATAAGAAAGCCGAAGATGTCCGATACAAATAACGCGCTCTATGGAAACTGTTATTGATATGAATCCAGCAGCACGGGGAGACATTACTTTACAAACAGAGTGTACATCTATATATTATGTATACAACACTTCTAAACTATTTTAGTTTTTAACGATGCAAATTGAATTCTATCGTACAAATGTATTCTTCGGTTTATACATTCTGATAAATTTATTTAGAGGGATATAATAAGTATGTATGTGTGTACATATATGTATATACTGCATATACCGGTCGTTTTGAGAAATAGGATAAATAAAGCCCAGAAGAGGTAAGGGGTATGAAAATTCGCTAAGAAGTGGGGACGCTTATGAGTCTATGAACGGTGTACTCTACAATATTGGTGGGGACGCAGCGCCCTTCACCTCCTCCCGGCCTTAAATATCCTATGACTCAAAACGACCGGTATACATTCGCTTCCATTGTAGGGATTAAGGTATACTTTGCCTCATATATGTGTGTTGTATTCCCACAGAAACGATTTCAAACTTTCTTCCTCATAGGAGTAAATCATATATTGAATATTCTCCGCTTGCGGAAGAAAATCCCTTATTACCATATTTGATTCCACCAAATTGAATGCGTGAATGCACATACTCACACAGACAATTTTAGTAGATGCGTAGATCATTTGTTATTCTAGGAATAGGCCTATAATAATTATTTGCTTATACGATGATGAAGTTTATGAAATTGATTTAAAAAAAATAAAGACTTTTACGTTTAATTCGTTATTTTTACTTACATGTTTCTAACTCTAAATGGAAGCAAGGTGGCTAGCTAGCTATGGCAGTTCCAAAACTGGATTCATTATATTATGGTTAAAAAATAATCTGTTGATATTGTAAGAACATGTGATGTTAAACTTACTGACTTTCGGACGTTGACTGTAGTAGTATCATTCCTCTGCCATATCGCTAAACTCATGTTTTCAAAAACGTTGAAATCTGACAATAGTTTTCACCCGTGAAATTAAAATAAACTAGATTGTTGTCAAACCAATTCCAAATATATCTTTAGATGTGTGTGAAGGAAACACCTTGAACCAAATAGAGAGTGTCACCGGAAAAAAGAATATGAGCGGTAGGTAGGCAAATATCTTTAAAAATATCTTCATCTATGTATATTCGTCTTTTGCAAGTCTCATCGTGATTGGAACGATTTCTTGATTGCATGATTTTGTGTCGTTTAAACCTATTATCAGATTTTATGCAGTCATCGGCCAAATTATAATTTCTCTCTAGCTTTCGTGATTATAGAAAAATATCGGTAGGAAGATTAATTGTTAGGTATCAAGCAATATAAACGAATTTTCTATGCATTCATTTATTCTAATAATTCTTGTATATACAGACATTACTAACAATAAGACATTTCGTAACAATCATTTCTACGAGCCTAATACAAATCGTATTAAAGGTGATGTAATTAGAACATGGATGCGTCTAATATTTGTTTTTATTGAAGACAATTACTTGAAACTGAAACACTGCTAGTTTGTCATAAAGGTTGTTTATCAATAATATTGCTCCATTTGTGAAGCAACTGCTTTACAAGTAAGAATGACATGGCAAGTTTATAAAAACCCTAAATTATACCAAATTCACAAAAGAATTAGCAAATAGGAAAATTTTGTTGAAAAGGAAAGACGACTTGACTTTATCATAGTGAACTAACTATACACTTCTGAATTAACCAAAAGCAATTCATTTGTTTTTGTTCTTTGAATTTATATGAAATTTAACTTTGCTCGTTTTTACTATTCAATTATGTTTATATCAATTCAGCGTGGCCGACTCTCTCTTTAAATAATGTTGACGTTTAATTAATTTTGTTGTGCAAAGATTATTGCAAATGCCCAAAAAACAAAGATGCACTTCTAACAGTACAATTTATGTAGATCATTCCTAAAAGTATTAGTAGTATATGTATTACAACCTCTGGATATAGTACATATGTATGTGGATTTGTATTCTTCCTGCAATGTTGTCTTCAGGTTTCATAATTTGGCATTCATTTTCATTCAAGAAACAATATTTTTAGGCTTTATCTATCTGCAATTTTCACCTCCAAATGTACAGTTTTTAATTATAAACTTGATTATGAAAGAGGCTAGAAACCGATAACTTTTATTTTTAAATAACATAACATTAAAAAATAATCGCCTCTACATTTTTAAAATAGCAGACTGGGAATGACAGTCAGAGCTTAAAATAGTTTCGTTTAGTGCTATTTCGCACCACGTCGTCGCCCTGCAGATACGACCAAAAATATGTTTTCCATGGTTAACATTAGATGCAGTTTTAGCCTCTTAATCCAAAAACCAGCAGATAAAGAAATTGGGCGCTTGGTGTGCTCTTACGATGAGCCTTACAACATCATCCAAACAAAAATATCGAATGTCTTTCGAGTGTGTATCGAATTTCTTTGATAAGGCGGTTTGTATCTATAGCAGTTTGTCAACATATATATGTATGTAATAGAAGAATTGAATGATTACTATACATACATATGTATGTTTACGAGAGACAAGCTACAATTATCGAGAATAGAGAGATTGATACAAGTTTTTAGAATTTTTATTTCAAATATGTTCAAAGTAATTGCCATTTCTAATAATCCATTTCTCACCTTCCATAGTTTAAAAGCGTTCAATCAGCTGTCTTTAAGAATACTATAAAAAAAACACTTAACGGCGATGTCAATTTCTTCTTCTGACTCAAACGTTTCCCTCTCAAACGTTTTTTGAGCTCAAAACATAGGCAAGAGTCACACATCGTCAAATCCGGTCAGTAAGTAGGATGTTCTGTAATTTTATTTATTTTTTTTTATTTTGATTTTGTTTTCCGCTAAATCCTGAACTGTCTGCTGTATGAGACGACGCGTTATCATGATGTAACAGGATTTTCATTCTTGGCACTTTACTGAACACAATAGGCAAACAATTTTCTACATACCATTTAGCGGTAATTGTCTTCTGGTCTTCTTATTTAATTGCGGCCACCAAACCTGTACTTTTTTAGAAGTTGTTTTTTCACCATCGTAGCGTTTGCTCTTAATGTATCCGGACTCGGCTTTCTTGGCAAGTGGGAATTTTAGAAATAATTTCATGGCCTCCAACAGTCAACATATCTAAAGTTTGTTGACAAATTCTAACACGTCCTGTTTTTGTAAATCTGTCAGATTAAGTAGGTAAGTTACAACCTTTTTCAAATGTAAATGATCTTACAATATTGATCTCACTTGCGTGGATCCAATCCTCAGATTTGACTCTATCATTGTATAAGTAATGAGGTTGTCTTCTTCCATCATCTACCTCACCGCCGCAATGTTTTCAGGGTGAACAGTAGTTGAAGAAGGGCCAGCTCCTTTTCTGTGTACCACTGACTTACAACCTCGTTCAAATTTTTTATACCATCTATAAACAGTGGCCAATGGTGGTGCGACATCGACAAATTCCGATTCTAGCATTTCTTGAAATCATAGTAAATCATTATCCTCTCGTGATAATTCAAATTTTTCGATAACAGAAATTCAGGCAATATTCAATCGAATTGCACAAACTAAACTGCAATTGACAGATAAACTAATGCGCTATTTAATAAACAACAATTTGTTTCCTAACTAAATTTTTCTGTTGTCAATATTTGTAGCTTATCCCTCGTATTAGTAAAGCATGAGAGCGGAATGTTCTAAATCTAAACCACCCTTCAACTTCAGGCCCAATGAATACAATGTAATCCATGTAATTCATAACCGAGTTCAAGAAATGGAAGAAATCGTTTCTCAAAGAAATCTCAGGACATATCCTCTAAGATCCACAACACTAACAATAAGTAATGCTTTATAATCGCTCTATTGCCATCACCGATAAAAATAAGCACTATAAAATGTCGACTGCTTTAATGCTGCAACACAATACAATGTGTGCC